>JABUQX010120486.1:40000-43813 GCA_015478945.1 Trachelipus rathkii | reverse complement strand
CTAGTGAATTGCTAAGTATATATATTGAAGAGTATTTTCCCTTGAGGTATTATAAAGAAGCTGAAAATTAGGGTTTTATTTAAAGCAAACTTTTAAAATCACAATTTTTTCTAATAATCACAAACATTTGTAAATTTAACACTAGATCTAGCTTTCGTGGATCATATCATCACACATCGTCAGGACTGAGGTTCTTGTGAAATTTTTGATGCGATTTTGGCTTCCAATTTTACTGGCTACTTGGTTTGTTCTGGAGTGTGGGCCCGTTATTCTTTGGTTCTTATTCTTAAACTTTTTTTTAGAAGGTTTAATAACGATTTTGATTCTTTTAAGTATTTGTTGTTCATTTCATCTATGATGATTTCTCCCGGTTGTAAATTAAAATTCTTGGTATCTTTAATAATAAATGACTCCCGTTATTTTTTTTATTTCTGTGTTATGGATGGTTTTAAATTTTAATTATATTGAGTGAATTTATGTTGATAAGGTGGTTTGAATTTTGCCTGTGCTTAACTAGAGATGAAGTTTGTTTGTCTAATTGCAGATCGTTTTTGTGTTGATAAAATCTTGTTCTGAAGTTGTTTGTTTCACCTATATATTTACTTTGACAATTTTGGCAGTTTATTTTGTAGATTCCAGCTTTTTGTTTTAAATAAAACCCTAATTTTCAGCTTCTTTATAATATTACCTCAAGGGAAAATACTTTCAATATATATATAGTTAGGTTAGTATATATATTATATATATATATATATATATATATATATATATATATATATATATATATATATATTATATATATATATATATACTAAGCTTAAGTAGTAATTTGAATAAAAATAATATATACAGATATATTTTGCACTTGATATGTAAGGAAATGAAATATAGATGGATTAAGTGGATTATGCACTTGACATGAATAGGAAAAAAAATAATATAGAAATATTATGTACTTATATTAATATGATTTAGACAAGGTTAATTGAAATAAGTTATCTCAATGTTTTATTATATTGTATTTGAACGTAATACGCGTGTAGTGTATGCGTTTAATTTGCCTTATTTGTATTTTATTTCAATGTTTTATATTTTATTCTCCGTTTGTTTATATTAGTTCTTTGTCTGTTTGCTTATTTTTAAAATTTGTTTGTTTTTTGTTCTTTATTTCCTTTGTTTTTGTTTCTTATTTCCCAGTATTTATATTTTTTTAGATTTTATTGTTTCTTTTGTTTCTTATTTCCATGATATTGATTCCGGTTTTGCAGTATTTTTCCTGTTTAATTGTATTTTGTTTCCCATTCTCTTGTTTTCACAGATTTTCTTGCTTGTATTTTCATTTGGTCTCCTGGTGATAAATGCCAGAGGTCTACCAGGTTCTTACCAGAATTGAAGAAAGTTTCCCAATCAGGGAGAGCCACTTAAAGCCTACATTTTACTTGTATTAGTTATCTTGATTAAGAACTTTATATTATTTTAAGTTTTCACTTTTTAATTAATTAAATTTTCTGATTATCTTGTTTTTCAGTTTCCTTTATATTTTGTTTAATATTTTCTGGTATTTTCATCTCCATTTTTGTATTTTCTTCTTATTTCTATTTGCTACATAATTTTTAGTTGCTTCCGTTTTTTATATTTAATTACTCCTTGTATTTTAAGTTTCGTATTTTATTTAGTATTTTATAAATCGCTCCTTGATATTACTATATCATTTTGTTTGTGTTTCTTATTTCATGTTATTATTTATTATTTTTTGTATAATTCTTATTTTTTGATTTTATTTGTTTCCTATATTTATATATATTTCCTATTTTTTATTTTTTATTTTTTTCCTATTCTGAATTTATATACCAATTTCCTTAGTACTTTTCATTTTTGGTTTGTATTTAACCATTTTGTATCATTTTCCAAAGCCTCAAAATTGCTTTCTCAAAGACACACAAATTAGTTTTTTTGTATTTTACGCCAATTCAACAATTTTTTGTACTTTTTTTTCACGCTAAATTTTTTTCTTTTTTCTTTTTTATCTTGAAAAAACCACTTTCTTGATTCCCCTTGAAAATTTCTCGAAAATTTGGTTCTTTTCTCGCAATCAAAATCCAGAGGTGCTTTTCCTTTTAGCAATCAATTTTTACACCTGCCAACATTGAACGAAAGATATAAAAAAAAATTAAGGAAGTTTCGGAAGATTAAATAGATAGATATATATAGAGAGAGAGATATATATATATATATAGTATATATATATAGATATATATATATATAGAGATAGAGTATATATATATATATATATATATATATATATATATATATATAAAAATAGATGTGTAGATATAGAGAGAGTATATCTATATATATATATATATATATATATATAGAGATATGAGAGAGAGAGACAGATATAGAGAAGAGAGAGTATAACAGAGAGAGAGAGTATATATAGAGAGAGAGAGGAGAGAAGAGAGATATATATATATAGAGAGAGAGAGAGAGAGAGGTGTAGAGGTAGAGAGAGAGAGAGAGAGGACTTTGTCACAACAAACTTTGTATATTAATGTTGCTCCTTTGAATTGAAATAAAATAATTTGCTCTCTATATATCTATATATATATATATATATATATATATATATATATATATATATATATATATATATATAATATATATATATATGTATATATATATATATATATATATATATATATATATATATATATAATGGTAGAGCTATTTGGAGTCGCATGGCAAAGGCACGTGTCTGAACTTAGTTCGGATATCCTAGGTGTACTACCTAGAAAGTTCCTTGAATAGGGCTTATTCCCTGTAGGCAACTTTATTATGGTTGAAAAAACATATAGACTTGTTGAAACATTTTATATATAGAAATGATGTATCACAACAATAATAATAATAATAATGTTAATAATACTAATAAGTAATAATAGAATAATAATAATAATAATAAGAATAATAATAATTAATAATAATAATTATAATAATATCAATAATATTATTAATAATTAAGATATATCAATAATTGGCAAGAAAACTGTCACAATCTAAAGGGTCAAAACAAATTGAAAATAGCCCAAGGAAGTCTTCCTCCATTCCCGCACACCACCAATAATATACCCACACAATACATACACACCTATATATATATATATACAATACAATATAATGTAGGAGGAGGTGATTGTATTGTATTATTCTCACAAGTATGTGTGTCCAGTTGCGAATTAAAATGTGAATTTAGTTTTTTGCCAGATTAATGATTAACTGTGGAATACCAGAATAACTTTCTCTAATAATGTCGGGTAAAACCCTTGGATAGCAAACTGGATAATCACCAAAACAAATAGCATATTGGTATACGATACACGCACATTATTGACATGACGATATTTACATTAATAATACATACATGACACACATTATAATACTTAATGACGATTAAATAACAATTAATATTACATAATTATTAATATTAATATTAATATTAATATTAATATTAATATTAATATATAACATTATTCACTTAATATTTGAATATTAGATATTGATATTGACATTGATTAGCAATAGTATTTAATGTTAACAATAATAAAATTAATGTTAATTATTGATACTATTATTATTGTTATTATTATTATTATTATTATTATTATTATTATTATTATTATTATTATTATTATTATTATTATTATTATTATTATTATTATTATTATTATTATTATTATTATTATTATTATTATTATTATTATTATTATTATTATTATTAATTAATAAACCTAGCGTAATTAATATAATAAT
>JABUQX010120486.1:17500-20000 GCA_015478945.1 Trachelipus rathkii | reverse complement strand
CTAAAAAAATTTATTCAATAAAAAGTGTATTTTTTGATACCTTACTCCGATTTTTCGTATTAAGGATGGATAATCCATGCTTCCCTAAGGGATATTATTTACTTAGGCGACGATTTTATTTTCTAATATGGCATATATCCCACTCAGACACTCTCACAACCACCCACATACATACACACAGCCCCCCATACCTTCCCACTCGCACATACAGACAAACAACTAACCATGCCCATCTAGTCACACAACATACACACCCACATCCACCTATATACCCTCCCACTCTCATATACGAACCCACAACCACCCATACCCACCCACTCATACATACATACAGTCCCATAAATTCTTTCTTTCCTCTTTCTTTTCTTTCTGCTCATAAGGATTTTTTGTTATGCCAATTGAGTGATCATGATCAAAGAGAATTTTTTTCTTTTGAGTTATAAGAGGTGTCAGTGAAGACTCGAGGTGAAAAAAATGGACTAAAATGCTTCAGCCTCATGGATCATATTTCTTTTAGAAGATGCTTTAATTATGTTATGGGATCTCAGATGGTTTCCATTTGTTCCATTCCATTCCATTCCATTCCATTCCATTCCATTCCATTCCATTCCATTCCATTCCATTCCATTCCATTCCATTCCATTCCATTCCATTCCATTCCATTCCATTCCATTCCATTCCATTCCATTCCATTCCATTCCATTCCATTCCATTCCATTCCATTCCATTCCATTCCATTCCATTCCATTCCATTCCATTCCATTCCATTCCATTCCATTCCATTCCATTCCATTCCATTCCATTCCATTCCATTCCATTCCATTCCATTCCATTCCATTCCATTCCATTCCATTCCATTCCATTCCATTCCATTCCATTCCATTCCATTCCATTCCATTCCATTCCATTCCATTCCATATTCCCATTAATCTTATTATTATTATTATTAAAGTTCTTATTATGATTATTATTATTATTATTATTATTATTATTATTATTATTATTATTATTATTATTATTATTATTATTATTATTATTATTATTATTATTAGTAGTAGTAGTAGTAGTAGTAATAGTAGTAGTAGTAATATTTATATATAAATATATATATATATATATATATATATATATATATATATATATATATATATATATATATATATATATATATATATATATATATATATATATATATATATATATATATATATTTATGCTATATATATATCAACTAAAGTCAAGAGGCCGAGACCTTGATACGGCATTTGAAGTATTTGTCACTGCTGGCCGTACGTACATGGGGCTTTTCTTAAATATAAAACGGATGATCTTAGTTTTTGTTTTCTAGTTTGTTCCTGCAATTATTCTATTTTCTTTTGTCCATCTTTATATCGTTGCTTTATTGGACGACTTAGATTAATAGAGCCAAATCTAGCGTCATTTCCATGTATCGTCATTCTGATAACTCATAGGTTCTAACTTATGGCGATAGCACCCACAAGTGCTGGACTTTTGATTAAAAAAAGGGGGGCAGTAAGCTCTAATTGGCTGAGGGGGGGGAGGAGGAACGGTGAGCTAACATAATAAAAATGAAATTGTCTTCAATAGCAATTCTGTGCCATGACAGTGCTGCTATTATTTACTTAAATATTAACTATATGAAATGTCCTTCTTCATTTCTGTTTCTTGGCTGTGATTATTATAACTTATATGCATCTTTTTTTTTATGGGCTCGTGGTGTTTGATAATATTTTGTATTTTCCAGCATTCTAGCTCGAACTGTCAGGATTTACTGAGGGTGGAGCCCCTATGAACGTATGTGCGTTTTGCATGTATATCTTTCGAGGGCTTCAGATGGTTTTTTTTTTCTTCCTAAAATTACAACAATAAACTCCATTGAAATCATGAAAGACCCTTTAGTTAGCTTTATTTATTAAGGTCACATTTTAATTTCTTCTCGTGAGCAGTTCTGTGATTGCTCTATATTGAATTTACTTTATGTTGAGATTTGCTCTATGTTATTATTTAATCTATATTTGTATTTTACTCTATGTTGTATTTGCGATGTTGAATTTACTCTATATTAGATTTTATATGTGGTATATATTGAGATATTGATGCTCTATGCTTTTAAGTTTACTCTATATTAGAATTTTATATATGTTGTATTTGCTCTATTGAGATTGTCTACTGGATTTGCTCTATATTAGAGTTGCTCTAGGTGGATTTATATATATTGTGTCTATACAATACATTGGATTTGCTCTGTGTTGATTTACATTCTATCATGAATTTACTCTATATTAAATTTATTCATCATTGATATATCCTGGAAGAAGTTGATCGTTAGTCAAGATGTAATCGATTTAAGTTTTTTAAGAACAAATACATTTTCGATTTTTTATTTCTTTATTTGCAAAATGAATTTCAAATTTTCGAGTAATTCTCACGTTGCAAGATTATCCTTTTTCTTTCCCACATTTGGTAACAAATTTTTTCC
>JABUQX010120486.1:0-7500 GCA_015478945.1 Trachelipus rathkii | reverse complement strand
TAACATTATCAACTAAGGAAAGGCAACCACATTATCAACAACAACAACAACAACAACAACAACAACAACAACAACAACAACATTATCAGTAGCAATAAGAATAAAAATCAACAGCAACAAAGAACCATGATTTATCAACTAGTTTCACAACAACAACAACAATGACAACAAAGAGCAACAACAGGCAAAGCAAAAACATCATTGTCCACTACATTATCAATAACATCGCACTAAAAGCAACAAAAAAAAACAAATATAAATAACTATCATCATACAAAACATCCACAGCAGAGATAATAATAATAATAATAATAATAAGAATAATAATAATCAACAACAACAAACTCTTTCTTTCTTTCTTTCTTTCTTTCTCTCTCTCACTCTCTTTTTTTCTTTCTTTCTCTTTCACTCTTTCTTTCTTTCTTTCTTTCTTTCTTTCTTTCCTCTTTCTCTCTCTTTCTTTCTTTCATTCTCTCTTTCTTTCTTTCTTTCTTTCTTTCTTTCTTACTTTCTTTTCTTTCTTTCTTTCTTCTTTCTTTCTTTCTTTCTTTCTTTCTTTCTCTCTTTCTCTTTCTCTTTCTTTCTTTCTTTCTTATCAACAGCAGCAACAGCAACGGAATAATAATATTATCATAATCCATAGAAGCAATAACAGCTGTAATAACAACATCATTATCAACCTCAACATCCACAACAACAACATTATCAACAATAACAACAGCAGCATCGACTTCGACATCGACAACAGCAAGGAAGCCTGAAGGTGATTCTTAATGATTCCACAAAGAAGTTCTTCATAGTAACATAAAGGAAACCTAAACTTTAGATATCTAATGGGTTCATATTAAGCTTCTAAATTAATGTAACTCGATATTATTATTATTATTATTATTATTATTATTATTATTATTATTATTATTATTATTATTATTATTATTATTATTATTATTATTATTATTATTATTATTATTATTATTATTATTATTACCTTTTTTTCTACTACTACATTTATAAGTTTTTTATCTTTTTTTAAGTATTTCCTTTAATTTATAATTGAAGCACTTCCACCACCCCTCATTCCTTGCTTCGTTTCTTATATGCTTCAATTATTATTGAGGTCAGAATTCGGCTAAAAAGGCTCAAAGTTTACGAACAGTTAATGTTTGTGCATTCTCTTTATTATATATTAATATACCTATTACATATAAAAGGTATATATATATATATATATATATATATATATATATATATATATATATCTTACTAACTATATATGTATATATATATATATATATATATGCTATATATATATATATATATGCTATATATTTCTATATATCATACTACATAACCTAACTGTATAAGCCTATCATAACGTACTACTATACACTTACTTTAACCTTTAATTATATATTTACTGTAATCTAATATCCAGACTAACATTTTTTTTATTCCTTTGTTTTCCTATTTTCCAGTATAAAATTTCGTAGCTCACAGGCTCTTTACCCTTTACCCCTCCTCGAAAGGAGTAAAGAGCTCTTCACCCCTTTCGAGGAGGGATTTCCCTTCAGGAATAGCACAGGACCCGGGTCCTACAAGCAATACAAACTACTAATGCAAGCTTACTAATAGCCTCATAACCTCTCTAGCGCATTTATTTATTTATTTTTTTTTATTGGTTTTAGCTCTCCTCCGATGTGGTTTCTCTGCCCATTGAACACAAGAAAAAATTGTTTTCCATTGTGAACAATGATATAAGTTCACTTTCCTGCTTGATGAGGTAAATGAACAGTATTCAGACTGTCTTAAATTTTTCAGTCTTATTATCGGGGAGCTTCTCCAAACATCATGAGAATATGATGAGCCTTCTTGTTATTTCCTGGTATCTTCAGCAAATCTTACTGCAAATTGTCCTACGCAAATTATACATTGATTATACAGGACGCTTCCTTCGAGAAAATCTGCAATATAAAGTTTTACATCAGTCTGGTTCTATCCACAACTCCTTATTATTCCAGGTATATCATTATTAGAGCACACGTGAGAATACTACCAACATGATACAACCATTAAAATCTAGGACTATATCAGTCGTCAATATCGTTTATTTTCATTAAAAAAATTATATCTTAAGCGTTATCTCGGTGATACAAATTTTCATAGAATACATCAAGAGTATCAATAATAATAATAATAATAATAATAATAATAATAATAATAATAATAATAATAATAATAATAATAATAATAATAATAATAATTAATAATAAATAATAATAATTAATTTAATAATAATTATTTTATTATTATTATTATTATTATTATTATTATTATTATTATTATTATTATTATTATTATTATTATTATTATTATTATTATTATTATTATTATTATTATTGTGTTATTATTATTGTTATTGTTATTGTTATTGTTATTGTTATTGTTATTGTTGATTATTATTATTACATTGTTATTATTGTTATTGTTATTTACATTACATTGTTATTATTGTTGTTGTTGACATTGGTGTTATTGTTATTTGTTATTGTTATTGTTATTGTTATTGTTGTTGGTGTTGTGGTATTGTGTGTGTGGTATTGTTGGTAGTAATGTGCATTGCTTTATGGTGTTATGCCATTGTTATTTACCCGATTGGTGGAGTAGTAGTAGTAACATTACATTATTTTTTAATTATTATTATTATTATTATTATTATTATTATTATTATTATTATTATTATTATTATTATTATTATTATTATTATTATTATTATTATTTGCTACTTAATCCTTAATGCTTCATATTATAATTGCAGAGTCTAATGAAGATCTCACTCTAATCACACTCAACATTGCTCGGAATATTAAACGAGAAAGGAGAATGAAAGGTAACTTATTATTATTATTATTATTATTATTATTATTATTATTATTATTATTATTATTATTATTATTATTTTTTATTAATGCAAAATATTATTATAACGACAGCAAAAAATCTTGGCCACCCCCACCACTTTCATTCCACTCTCTCCTGCATATACTCATATATATATATATATATATATATATATATATATATACTCATATATATATATATATATATATATATATATATATATATATATTAATTACCATTGTTATAACATATGTTTTTTTAAAAATGATGGCACTCTATGCAATATTTATTTATAAGTTGATAATATCGTGTATCGCTGCATGTCAGTCTCTTGTTAGGAATGAATTTGTTTTTTCTAACTTATGGTGGGTTTATGTGAGTCCGCTAACCTTTATTCAAAGGAGTGGACGATTGCACCTAGGCTCACCTGGGCTCACCACCTACCCTTACCGCCACCACATGTAATAATAATAATAATAATAATAATAATAATAATGGCATGTGTGTGGTGTGTGTGGGGTCGGGTTTGAGGACCCAGCCACCCATGGGGATGCATCCGCTCCCCATTTCCTTCATTCAAATGTCCCCATACTCTCTTTGTTAAATAACAGGTTTGAGGGTCCTGAAGGTCCCATGGGGATGGAAAACAAAGTTTTCAGATTTGTAGCCTCATGCTGATGGGGTTCCAGCTCAGGCAATTTCCTTAATCAAAAGTCAGGATGTCCAGCCAGGTGAATATGTGTGTGTGTGGTCCCCTGTATATATGTATGTGTATATATATATATATATATATATATATATATATATATATATATATATATATATATATATATATATATATATATATATATATTTAATTAATTATGCATTCAATAGAAGAAATTGCCCTATTCTAGGAGAGGAACTATTCTAGGTAATTTCTACCTAGGGTTCGGACAAGGGATCAAGCCCCAGGCCTTGTACCAATCGTCTCTCTCTCTCTCTCTCTCTCTCTCTCTCTGCACTATGGCTATTACATACTCTCCACTCACTCACTCCTCTCTCATATATATATACTCTATATATATATATATATATATATATATATTATATATATATTCCCTATCTATTTATTTTTTTTATTTCGTTGTTTAGCTTCAATTATTTTTATTTTATTTTTAATTTAATTAATTTAAAATTTTTAAATTTATTTCAATTTATTTGATTTATTATTTATTTGTTTATTTATTTTCATTTATTTATTTTCATTTTTTTGTATAAAATTTTTTTTAATAATTCCATTTTTTAAATGCATTTCTTTAACTTATTTATTTATTTATTTATTTATTATTATTATTATTTTTTATATTTCCATTTCAGATTCTTTCCTCTTTCCTGCCTTTCTTTCCTGCTCTCTCTTTCCTTTCATCCTTTTTATTTTTTAATATATATATATATATATATATATATATATATATATATATATATATATATATATATATATGCACAATCTTTTTTTCGCCCCCTCCATTTAGTCCCTTATAGACTCTCCCCATTTTTGGCTTTTTTAAAGTGTCCTCCTGAACCCCCTCCCCGCCTCCAATCTCCATTTCTCCCCACCCTCACCCCCATCTCATTCTATTTATTTTATCATAAAACTTTCTCGGATTCGCAGCATCGAGATAAACAACTACGTGATGAGGTCTACTTATTTTCGTTTTACTATTTCGATGCATAAAACATTTTTTTACCCATAAAACATTATATATATGTATATATGTATATGTATATGTATGATAATAACTGTAATAATAATAATATGTAACTACAAAAATCATATGTAATAATAATAATATATGTAATAATAATAATATGTAATATGTAACAATAATATATATGCTCAGTGGAGGGCAAGGGAGCCCACAGTGTCCACCAGGTTTGGGAATCCTAACTTACGATCATATCAAAGGGAGACGTAATGCTCTTATGAGCAGTGTTTGAATATTTATAAATGAAAGACTTAGTTTTTCCTCTGTGTATATTTTTAAAGCAAAATTTCGTGATCAAAGGAACGGCGATTAATGCTGCCAAATATATTTCCTCATTAAATAGTCAAGACTCATGATACCTTTCCTGATATAAGATATATATAAAATAAGACAGTCAAAGGTGGCGTCCTCAAGAGTCCTAGACTTGGTTCTCCAACCAACCTATGGGTCCCGACCCAAAAGGCCTCAAGAGAGTCTAGACCAGTGGTTAAAAAAAAAACAGCTGAGATCGTTGATACAAAGAAATCTGAGAGAAAATGAGTAGAAGGAGATGCCAGAATCGTCTAGGGGTAAATTAGATGAAAAAAAGGGAGGCCGAGAAAGAATTGGACTTTCAGAAGAGAGTTAGCTACTGATCCGTCAGAGCGAATAAGAGAGGGAGGAAAAGCAGTTTGCAAAAGTTATCCAAAGAGATGCTTTGGCAGAGGTAAGAAATTTTTATCTTTTTAGTGAAGGTGCGCTTAGCCTGTCGAAAATATCCCTGCAACAATTCCAAGCAGAATGAAAATTATTAATAAGAGTGATATTTCCATGCCCGATATGCGAGTGTTTTGTCTCCCAAAATTTCCGAGAACATGCTCCATGAGAGGAAACAATGAATTTTGGGATGATAAAAAGATTTAGTTGAAGATGAAATAAATCTCCACATCCCATCGATGATTACGGCACCTACCTTTTCAGCAGGCGCCGAAGCATCCTCAGAGTCTAAACAGGATTCATTCCAAGAGTAGTTAGCTAAGAAGTGACGCAATCCTCCACAGTTAGCCCTATTAAAGTGCCATAAAATACATTTAGAACATGGTGGAGCTGCTGGACAGAAAGTATTGTAATTAAGAGCTACGAGATTGTGGTCAGAATTACCGATAGGAGGGAAATGGTGTATTTATATTGAGGAGTAGTAGTGTAATAGTGAAATATAAGTCATGCGTGTTCAAAAACTGGTTTGTGCGATCTGGAATATGTAAGTTCCTTAATTCTGTTCCAGATCGTTGAGAATACTGAATGCTTTGGCCTCCTTCCCATCAGCGTCAGTATGAGATGAACCCAACCACTCAGTGTGGTTTAAGTTGAAATCCCCTAAATAGATGTCCTCGGCATTTGAATGAGAGGAAGTTACAATCTCATGAGAAGTAGTAAGATATTCAAAAAGGACCTGAAAATTCTATTAGGAGAGCAGTAGTAGAAACACAAGATAATAGTATAGTAATAGGGAGAAATATTTTAAATATAAAACAGCGAAGTTAAGAATTTAAAGGTTTTCGAGAGAATTCCTAGAAATCTTAATGTTTATATATGGACACACTGGACCATTCAGTTGAAATTATAAAGTAAGTTGTAGTTGGAAATATTAAAATAATTGGAAAATCGCATCTCTCTGGGTCTCAAACATAAATAAAATGTTTTGATGAAAGTTTGAGAGGTGATACTCCGTAGATTTATGATTAGTAGTCCAGGCCGTACGTTGGCAATTCAATAGAACCCCCACTTTGGTCCTCTCCCACATTCTACTCTTCCCCAGTCAGTCATTCGAACAGTCACTCACACAAACAAACACCCACAAGCGTTTGTACATAGTAATTGCTAATAACATGGAATAACTAAATCTAATTAGATAGAGCTTGATAATATATTTGAAAACTGATAAAATAAGTAAATAGAAATATACAGATTAGATAAATTAGCAATAAATAAAAACAGCAATAAAAATGTACACTTTCCAGCTATTTAACAAATGCAAACTAACTTAGGGGAGGTATCTTATTAAACCTAATTATAAATTTTATATAATCCAATATTAATTAAAAGGAACACAAAAGCTAAAACCCTATAATATATCTAATAATGTTTAAAAAAATTTAAATATCAAACTAAAACAACTTAAAATTTAGAGCGGCAAAAGTTTCCTCTGAAATCTTCATCATTTGTAAATAGTAAACATTAAAACATTTGGCAAATAATTAAACACTAAAAAAAATAAAACAAATTGAAAAAATAATAAAAAAGAAAGTAAAAAGAAACTAGAAAAAAAAGATTATGAAATTAAAACTTGAAAAAAAGAACGTAAGACTTAAACTAACATAATTAAGAGATTAACGTCTGAGTGGGACGAAGTTAGAGTTAATAGAGAATAGCTCACGGTCTCTCGCTCCACCAAGAATCTCAGGCAAGACCCTCTCGCTTGCTAGGCAGGTGCTCTACTTACTAATTATTATAGCACACACAAACTCACACAAATGCACCTACACAAACACACACACAAACACACATAGAAAAATATATATATATATATATATATATATATATATATATATATATATATATATATATATATATATATATATATATATATATGTGGGTGTGATGATGTTAATGAGAGTGTGTGTCAATGTGTGTCAACAAAGGAGGTAAAAGCAGTTATTCTTTCACCGTCTCTAACAAGAGATATTAATTAAAGATAATAATTAATTTTTTCTGTATTAAAAAAACAGTTTGTTGGTAATGAGATTATGACCAATTATTATCTCTAATATATATATATATATATATATATATATATATATATATATATAAAAGA
>JABUQX010120485.1:10000-11415 GCA_015478945.1 Trachelipus rathkii | reverse complement strand
GGAGATTGCCCTGATGCCTCTATACCCCTTGCCTAGGGCTTCACAAAACTGCGACGGACCCTCACTGTGATATCTCGTCAATGAAGGGCTCATCTCTTGGACCAGGCCTACAACCATAATCCTTTATAGAACCGCGCCATTCGTTCTTATTATGGACCATTCTTCTCGCCTCTGCCAAACTCAACATTCCTCTCCTTTTTAGAAACTTTTAACTGACTATATCCCCATTTACCTTAGGTCTCCAGGCCGATCGGTTCCTCAGACCAGATCACCCACAGACTCAAGCTTAATTAACTCAAGACCCACAGTCATGCCATGCCTTGTCCTAACGTGACCAAAGCCATCCAGGACTACATTCTCGTTCTACTCTCACCGCTAAGGCAACTGAGTATGGTTACACTATAACAAAGTTCATTTACTCATTTTATCAATTTTTCTCACACCTAACGCGCCCCTAAGATTATCTATCTGAACATATTGTATCTTAGATCTATACTTGCTATTCCACAACATAGTTAACCTCGGTAACAACATACCCTCATGCAGAATCTTAGCGCACTCAAGACTTAGTCCCCTTACATTCATCAAAGATTTATTTACACCAGTTTCCTTCAACTACCCTCCGATCCAATGCTCACTTACTACATTCTACATCATCCGTTCCTTTTTCCCCCAACGCATAACCTAAACATTTAAACTCTTAAACTCTGATACTTGTTAGAATTGCTCACCATCCAACATAATTTTATAACGCGGACTCTCCTTTCCCACTACTATAACCTTATTTTAATCTACTTTTACTTTCAAACCTCTCATTTAACACACCAGACCAAACCCCTCTACCAATCCTCTCAAACTTTTTCAGGTTCGACACACAAAATCATCTGCGTACAATAAGTAAGGCAAACTACACTCTCTTCCATTCATTCTCCATTAGTTTAACACCCTCCCCTACCTCTAATATTTTCATCAACTCAACGACATAAAAATTAATAGTCATGAAGAGATAACACATACCTTCCTCACTGTACTATTAATATTAAAACATTCACTTTCCATTCCATTTATTCTTAAGCAAGCTTCACTATCGACATACGTACATAACTTTTGATTCCATTCAGAAGCCTACCCACCAAAGCACACACACAAGATCACAAGATTGTCCTGAAATACGCCTGTTGCGTGCAAGTTCATAAAATCTAAATACAATTTCTTCTTCTTCTCCTCACTCATCTGTTTCAATGTGAAAATTTGAACTACACATCCTTTACCATTTCTAAATGAACCTTGTTCTTTATCAATCAGTCCCTCAGACACTCGACGCACTCTTTCAAACAAAACACAAGCATATCCTTACAATACTTAATAAACTATTTCCCCTATGGTTCTCTACATTCATTATCTAACCCTAAAAT
>JABUQX010120485.1:0-5000 GCA_015478945.1 Trachelipus rathkii | reverse complement strand
AGTAGATTTTTCAATATACAAACAGAATTAATATACTCGATATAGTATGTTAAACATGTAATTTCTAATATGAGCTGATAATTATTTACTATATTTAGGTGATTATCTACTTGCACTATCTTTTGGCACTAAGTTGAAAATATTAAGAAAGTAGGGACTTAAAATAGCGATATATTATAAAAAATATACATTACATTGTATTAAAAACGATATTATAACAAAAAGAAATAATATAAATATATAAAATATAACAATAAAAAAATATACTATATATAAATAATATAGATATATAAGATATAAGATTATAACATATAATATAATAATATAAATAATATAACAATAATATATCATACTATATAATAATATATTATGAAAACAATAATAATAATAATATATAATATCCACAGTCTCCAAAGACATTAAAGGTAAATATATATCAAAAAACTATCAGCGCAGATATCTACCTAAACTAAATGCTAATTATTTGAAATCGGCTAAATAATATTTTAATGACAGGAACAGAAAAACAAGTATTATTAATAATTTTTAAAAATAATATCCTTAAATAGAATTAGTTAAAAATAACATCTGAACCTGCAGAAAATTCAAACAACTACTATATTAAGCTTTCTTTATCAAATAATTAATTATCGTTTTCTTCTATATTCATTTCTGATATTATAAGGTAACTACTAAAATATCATGTTTCATATTTTTTGAAATTAACTTAAAAATTACCGTTTATTATTTTTAAGTTATCTTCAAGACATTTCATTACGGCACCCCCCGTCATTAACCCTTGTGTGAATGTATTTACGTTGTTAATAATTTTTTAAAAAAATTAATTCTTTTCTCGCGTCTCATCTAGCCATCTTTTCCTAGATCATCATACTCATAGCCTAGGTAGGGTGGTAGTTAACGTTTTCTATTTTCAGTATAGTCGTTTTCAGATAGTTTTTTATAATACAATTCTGTTTAAATCTGACTTCTTTCATTTCTTTTAACCTTTCCAATCCAAAAAAATGCAATCTAAATATTTTATGTAGATTAAGTAAGATGTCACCTATGAGGTTGACAATACTAATAATAATATATAGATATAGTCTATATATACTATATATATATATTATATATCTAAATATTTTAAAATATATGTAATAATAAAAAAATATTGTAGTATATCTATAATATATATATATAATTATAATATATAGTATATATATATATATTATATATATAATATAACTATATCATATATATATTATATATACTATTATATTATATATTATATATATAATTAATTATATTAATATACGATATACATATATATATATATATATCATATATATATACTATATTATAATATATATTATTATATAATCATTTATATATTATATAAAATATTAATATAAATAAATATACTATAACATAGTCGACTATAAAATTTAAAATTAATATTCTATCTTCCAATAAAAATTTGAAATATCAGCAATAAAAATAAAAGAAATAAGCAAAATAAATTATTAACTATTAAACCTACAATTTTGCAAACATATTAAGAGAATTAACGAAAATAAACGTTACTTTAAGGTAAATATCTTCAAATTTAAACTATATTCAAGAATGAAAATATTAAAAGCTAATTATAAGCTGGAACATTCAAAAACTTTGCTGATAAGAATAAGTGGAACTGCATATTATAATAATAATAATATATACCTGCATGTAATACTATATATATATTATATTACTATATATAGTTATATAATATATTATATATATATATATAATATAAATATATATTATAATAAATATATATATATCATATATATATATTATATAATTATATTTATAATATATATATATATATATAAATATATAATATATATAATATATTATATATATAGATATAATATTAATATAAGATATATATATTTTTATATATATATATATATATTACATAGGACTTCAGCGTTCAATGTACTAACACATTGATTGCTTTTTGTTTTTATCATGTGTAACTCTGAGACAGAATTGGCAGGAAACACTTAGCTTGTGAGAGGAGATAGTATTTTCTTTTAAAATAGCTATTGGACACCAAACGCACGGAAGTGCATAGACGCGTCAGAAAGAGTTCGATAAACGCCAGGCCAAGCGCACCGGACCATTGCTCGCATCAGAGAGAAATTTGAAGGAGATGGAACCGTTCACAACGTCAAAAAGAAACGTTCTGGACGACACGGACATCACAACCCTGCAAGAAGAGATACAGGAAACATCATCGATCCACAGAATCCTACGAAAACGGCTCGGGAGACACACATCTCAAAAAATAGCGTCCATCGCATCTTGAAGTGTCTCACCTGGAATGTAGTTTACATACCAAGATACTCCATGCTCCATGAAACGATCCACCGAGACTCAATTTATTAATTGAATGTACCAGGCTAATGAGCAGAAATACAAGATTTCCATACAAAATGTCTGAGCGCATGATGGCCACTTTCTAATTACATGGCTCCGACTAATCCCATAATATGTACCTATGGTCCTGTAAATCCCTCTGTTAAGTGAACACTATTAACGCTACCAGGAACAGGTAACTGTATGTATGGATCATCACCATGGGCATCATAGCACCGTTTCTTTTTTACGGAGTGTCGTAATGGGGACACGTTAACCTAACCAGCTGCATGAGTGGGTCGTCGTACAACTGATGACGAGATTTTCGGTGTAACGACTGTATTTACTTTAGCAAGTGGCATCACCTCCCACCACCATCACGATGTAAAGCTCACCTCGATGCATCATTTCCAACACAATGGATTGACGAAGGGGTATATTTATTACCTGCGCGTTTCCCCAGATCTACGCCAATGGAATTCTTTTTATGGCGATACATCAAGACAGAGATTAATCGGTCAAACCAAAGAACGCTAATGTGAAATAGGAAATCGAAAACATTTCCGACAATTCCATAAGATTAATTTCTGATCGTTTCAACTCCATTAGGCCCGCTATCAGCTGTGTCTGTGACAATGCGGTCATCCTTTGAACATTTGCGTAACATATGATCCTTAAATACATGCTATTTCATTCATTCAAGCCTTTAAAACTTGTCACTATTGTCTATAAATAAAAGTTTGTATATTCTTCAAAAGTCATAGTACATTATTTTGAGAACCTGCTATATATATATAATATATAATATATTATATAATATAATAAATATATATATATACTATAATATATATTATATATAATATATATATAATATTATATATAATATATATATATTTAATAATATATATATATATATATATATAATATATAATAATAATATTATATATATATTAATTATATATATAATATAATTACTATACTATATATACTATATATATGGGCGACAAGCTAAGCGATGAACCTTATTGATCTAAAGTCATTTTTTAATTCAACTTATTTAATAAATGAATAAATCTAAAAAAATCTAAAATTATAGCGAAATTTATGAGAAGTAATAATTCAAAAAAATAGTAGCTATTTGTATATCTTCCTTACGCTGCGGAAGAAAATTTTTACCGACTAAAAAACCATGCAAATAAAATATCAGCAGTGGCTAAGTGGAACTTCTAAAGGAGGACGTCTTGTATTTGTTTTGTCTGGAAATGAGTATTGTATGTAGAAAATACTTATAAATTATTAACTAGTATAATTTTAAAATGATATAAAGTTATAAATAAATAAAAAAAAAGCTTTAAAATAAGCTGCTAATCGAAGTGACCAATCTTAACGGTTCCACAGTCATTCCAATTCTTAAATGGCATCTCTTAGCTTACGTGCAAATATTTTTTGAGAAAATATAAGATAAATTTATTCAGTATATCATTATAATAAGGTAATCGGTTAAACAAACATAATAGTCTGGTATCTCTTATGAACATAAAATAAATTTCCATTTTTTTTTTTTATCATTTCTAACTTTTTATTCTTATAGGGGTAAAATGATAGATATATATATATATATATATATATATATAATATAAGTATATATATATATATAATTATTATATAATTATAATATATATAAATTATAATATACTAAATATATATTATTAATATATATATATAATATAATATATATATATATATTAATAATTATATATATATATATATAATATATATATTATATATATATATAATATGATATCTTTAATAATTATATATATACTATAATGATAATTATTTATATAGTATAATATCTATATATATATTTACTATAATATATATAATATATATTATTTGCTAAAATTATAACGGCAAATTAGCCGGGCTCGAGCTACGAAAGATGGACTTCTAATACCCTGTAGGGAGGGCGGAGCGAACCCCCAACCAAATACCAAAGCGAGTTCCGGACCCTCCCGGAATCAGGGGAAATAGTCCTACCCTTAATCGTTTCCGAAGAGGAAACCAGACTCCACCATCTTTGCGACCCCCGTTATCCATCGATATTCTTTTTATTATAAATATATAAATATATATAATATTAAGATATATATAATATATATAATTAAATATTATTTTATTATATTATATATTATATATTACTTTATATGTCACCTCCGAAAGCAACATGCAGTAAAAAAATTATAAACAGCTACAGGAAATAATAATTTTATTTAATAGGAATCATTGTATCATGATTAAAAAAAAAAAATACCTTAAAATTTTAAAAATTTAAATGTCTTGTTACTTTGTTTATAATATCATTTTTTATCTTTGTTAATTTACACAGAAGCAAAATGTCAATTTTTCTTAACTAAAATATCCCAAGAACCTGAAAGATGACAGAGTCGGGTTCTCTCGCATACCAGGGGCAGGGACTTCGTCTCCCCTCGCCCCTCCTCGGCTCAACCCTAAAAAGGAAATAAAAAGACAAATTACTTTTCTCCAGATCATATAAAAACAATTTGGAAACTTTGCTCTGTAGACATCTCTCTCTC
>JABUQX010120484.1:27500-32596 GCA_015478945.1 Trachelipus rathkii | reverse complement strand
TACTGCGCAGAAGATATATTTATCATATTATATATATATTTATATATATATATATAATATATATCATTATAATACTACGATATATATATATATATATTATATATCATATATATATAAATATATATATATATATAATACTTTAGTATACTAATACTATACCTATTAATTCAAAAAATAATATATTGCTTACACTACATATTAATATATATACGCGATACTATAAATATCGGGTCTGATTCAGATGAATGCATTTTCCACGTAATTGTCACTAGTATCTATATACCCAGTAGTGTTTTTCACATTCTGCGCCCACCAAGCGAAAATTGATAATAACAGACCCAAAGTATTACACGAATTACAAATTAGATTTCTCCTGATAACCATAAGGCCTCAAGATCTTACCCACGATGATCATCTCACCTGGATTAACCTACAAGAGCTACATTTAAATTTCACTGTTAACCAAAGACCTCTGCACGCAATCTGTCGTCCTTGGCTTTAACCATGGTTAAACAGTTATATTGTATCTGATTTGTACTTAAATTTGTAAATATTACTTCAGCTTTGAGGCGGAAAAAATTTCAAGGTTTCTCCAAAATTTTAATTTTATGACATTCTCTGAAAAAAATGACTATCAAAATAGCCAAATATTTTTATCTATTAGATTATTATTATTTATTATTATTATTAGCATATATATTTTTATTAGTATATTCATATTCATCAGAGTAAATGTGAATTAAATTCTGTAAAAAGTCTTGTTAATTTATGGTCAAATTAACGAAAATGATGAAACTAGTTCATGTTCCCCTTACTCGGTACTTAGTATATCCAAATGTTATTAATTTTATATATTATTATCTATATTAGATTAATTATTCATATATACAAATAAATAATATTATAATACGTACATTGTTTCTTAACATGACCGATATATTTTGATCAATCGAAAGTAGGTTATGACGGTGACAAATTATATTAAATGATTCACATATTAATATTAAAATATTTGAATTCAAATATTAAAAACTATTAAAGTAAAGCATTGTATAACATTTGCATTTTAGAGCCAAAAAAAGGGATTTTGATTATATTAGTATTTTGTTATTACTATTATTATTAATTATCTATTATATATTATTATTATATTCATGATTATATATAATTATATAGGTCCATAGTACTCATTATATCAACATGTATTATTATTGTCTAATAATAATCAGGTCAGACTTTATACGACCTGACAGAGAGTTTTTTTATTCCGATTGATCTACTAAGTTTAAGTGCAGAAAAAAAAAAATATGTAAAAAAAAAATCTTACAGTGAGAAAAAAAAAAAGTTACTTTTTTTCTTTGTAATTTTTTTTTATATAAAATATTTTATTATTGTCACTAATTATATAGTTTTTTTATTCAAGAGCTAATTTCATACTAATAGAGTTGAGAATATTTGATTTCTTTACTTAATTGATGCATAAATGTTTTTTCTAAATTTATGTATTGTTTTATTCATCTAGAGCTAAATCTTCACTACTAGTAAGTGAGAATGACTTTATCTTAATTGTATCTGGCATAAATTTTTTTACATGCATTGTTAAAATAGACACTATTTTTATTATTTTTTATTGTTAAAGTGATTGACAAAAACTTCAAAAATATAAATTGTTGCTGTACAATAAATATATCTCAATGCAATATCATATAGGATTTGGATAAATGTTTTTAAATTCTTCTTTAAAGCTCAATGTTGATTGGGTGCATGCTTGCATGCAAGCCTTGAATTCTGCACGCATTAAATTAGTCATAATAAATATGTACAGTTATAAGGAGGAAACAAAACGCATACTTCAATGTTTGTTAGATCGTAAATAAAAAAATTAAAACATATAAAAAGTAGATATAAGATTCCTAGTCTATCAAAGAAGAAATTAATTTATATGCGAGACATATTTGGTCGAGTTCATGTTGTCGGTTGAATTCTGAAAGAGGTTGAGAGGATTCTAGAGACGAGACTTTTGGTGAATCACGGGTTGTGATAAAAGGAGGGGCTTGAAATAAAACGTAGATAAAGTTAAGTAATGTGTCAGAGTCGGTAATAAAAAAATACGAAGTGAGACAAGGTCTCAGTCGTGAAGGTTATAGTTAGCATCGGTATGAGTCAGTGGAACATAGTGTCTGCAAAGAGTTTACAATGTAATTTTAGAAGACTACTATATGTGTGAGATGGAGTAGAACGGAACGATGATGCAGAGTGTAGTAGGAAGTGAAGTGAAGCAGGAAGGTGGGTTGCATTAAACGTTGGGGTGAATGTGAAAGGGGACAAGTCTTGATTCTGCGCTAGGGCGGTCTTGCACAATAAGGCAGATGTTTGGGAACTTTTTATTTTCGTAAAGTATGTGAGACAGGTCTGAATAAGAAGTACTATATCTAAAAGTCTTAATCTGTTCAGGATGGACAATCTTTAGGCCGTGTTAGGTGTAAGAGGAAAGAGATTGATAAAATGAAGGAAATGAAGAGTATAGAGAGGAAGACAAGGGGTAAGATGAAAAAGGAAGTGCAGGGATGAGCTGGGAGAAGTGTTTTCCTGATTTGGAGGAGTTGAGGAGAAACTATTGGGTAAGCGGATGTATAGTGGCAGAGTGTGTTGGGAACCGACCGGCTGGCGAGACCAAGAAAAAGTGGATTGAGTGAGTACGAATGTTTAAAGGAGCGAGAAATATGATTTGGCAGAGGCGGAATAAAAGTGGTAATAGGAGTGAATGGCAGTTTTGGAGGAGTAAGTGGTGTGGCCCACCTGGGCCAGGGCATGAACCCTTACATTGACGATTTAACATAGTGAGGGTCCCGTCTCGGCCCTTGAAGCTCTAGGTGGATTTTTCTAGTTCTGCGACGAGTTTTCTCACTAATTAATTAGGTACCGAGGGGACCCAGGTAAGTTGGATTTCTTTCGACTTTGTTCATATTCTTCTACTGCTTTGCTTTTCCGATGGCAATGTAACGCTACTTACTCCCAGTCTTGGGAAAAAGAGGTAGATGAAGGAAGAAGAAAAAAGGAAAATGAATTTAAAATAGTGTTTTGAATATAAAATATACCAAAAGAAAAAACACAAACGTATTATTTTAACCCCATTAAGATCTCCTTTTTCTGAAATTCTTAAAAACTTTTTAGGAATTATAATTTTCGGAGATTAGAATTAATCTTAACAGTGGGTTATTCATAGGACTTTCAGATTTCAATCCTATTTACTAACAGTGGCACTACGATGGTTTGCGACTTATTTCTTACTAAAGCTGCACTCGAGGTCTCGTAAAACCTTCATAACCACTTTTTCGAGGAAAACGAAAAAACGACGACCCGGTTGCAGTTATAACTTGTGCAATTCAATGAAAGCTAAAATTAAACAAACTTGTTTGCTCCTGCCAACTTAAATCGTAAACGATAACAGCGTCTACTCTAATTTATAATACGATACATATTTCGTAATTCAGCAATGTAAATTATTAAAGCACCGTGTGACGTGTCACCAGGAACAAGCATTGTTGAATGATAAATATTTTTCTAGTTATGTCTCCTCTAGTGGGTACAGGCAGCCTAAGAAACCCACCAACCAAAAGTTGATGGAAAATTTCTCCAGTGACTTGCGTTTTTGAAACTGCTGTAAAGTACATAAGAAGGTTGTGGAACATGGATAAGAAGTGGCTCCAGAAATTACCAGCGGTTGTGACATACGAGATTGAGCATAGATAGTTACAGTCTTGGGGTCACGAGAACTTGGCAGTGAAAGAATGTGAATCGTAAAGCTTCTTCAGATGAAGAGGTATACGACTAAAAACGAGTCAGAAGATCACTGGTCCTTTGCTTAATAACATATATAAAGATTGACGCAATAATTCGATGAGCAAGAAAGAGACTGAGATAGGTTCATGTGAAAAACAGAAAAGTGATTAAGACGAAAACAGCCTAGGACTCTACTTTTTCATGAGCTACTGTGGAGAAGGGACCGCTTCATATTTAGCATACTCTATACAGGGGCGAATAGTCCAGACAAAGGTACGACCAGCCAAAGCCGAATTCTAGCTGAGGAGCGTGTCCGCAAAACGAACTAGTTCATTGCACACCAAACATGAGCTGACCCCGCATAACAAAATATATATTGGAGTTGACCGCTTCGGGGTAGGTGCCACACGGCTATCAAAGATATAATTTTTCTTATCAAGAAACTGGAAACATCTTAAAAAAACATTAATGAAAGAATAAATATGCAAACTGTTAATATAAATTCAGGAGACATCTCTCGAGCTCTATTGATAACTGAAATAATATTTCCATGACGTGAGGAAAACTTAGGCCCCGCAGTACCGTTATTTATTCCCGGCGTTTTCCACTATTACCTCGTTGTTCAACTGCACGATTAACAAATTATGAACAGATTTAAGCTCCGAAGAAGTGAAATAGCGACGTGAGACTTTGATCCAATAATTAATTTTAATTATGAAATTTATTAGAAAAGTGGAGCGAAACGAGGATTCCACGTAACTCTTCCATCCTACTCCTTGTCTTCTTTGATTATTTACAAAACTAGTTCAACGAGCAACTTTATTTCACATCTTAATGCTACTTTTGTATGGTACAAACATCCTTTTTGGAAATCAAATTTTTATGGCAGACCGAAATTTTTTACTCGTGATTTTGATATGGATAATATTAGAAGGAAAAAGTTAGGTTCACGAGGGTGTGAATTTTTTAAAATTCTTTTTATTTATCTTTTCAGATGTCAGTGACGTCACGGAGAAAATAGAATTTTGTAAAACAAACTTTTTTTTAAGTCGATATAGTATTATTTTTCTGTAGTGATGTTATTCAATCTACTGTATCAATCAATAAATCTTAAAATAGGGCCTCTATTCTGACTCACAATGAAAAAAGAATGTTACAGACTTACAGGTTACAATGCCATAGTTTGTTGAAATTTGAAAAAAAGTATATTAAAAAAACTTTCATAATATATATATATAATCGATATTGAGAATCGGATAAATTTAATAGTTGAATTAAGGGGTCGATTAATACTTAATAGTAACAACCTTGAT
>JABUQX010120484.1:0-22500 GCA_015478945.1 Trachelipus rathkii | reverse complement strand
TATGTTGGAGTATGAACCTATAAGTGTATTTTCTTACTGCCCCGGTTCGTTCTTTCCATGACGCGGTACCCTGTTTGACCCTACGCCCGATGTGCGACGGGAAGCAGCCCGATGCATCTCCTTTGTTGGTTAGTGTTTTATTTCACCAGAGTGAGGTATCCGGCAACGGCTCTTCTTCTCAGATTGTCGATGGGCGTAATGGTTTAAAACACCTGCACGCGCATCTTGCTAGGGTCCAGGGATCGAATCCCAGCCATGGGGAAAGTGCATTTTAGGGGTTTGATTATTACTACTGTTATGTTGGCGGGTATGGCAACTATTAAAGTGTATTTCTATCCCCCGGTTCAGTTTATTCTTCTCAATGCGCGGTTACCACTGTTTGACCCTACGCCCGAGTGCGAGCGGGAAGAGCCCGATGATCTCCTTTTTCGTTTTATCTCACCAGAGAGGTAAAACGACAAGCTCTTCTTTTAGCTCGTCGTGGCGTAGTGGTCTAAACACGCTGCCACGCTCATCTGCTAGGGGTCCAGGATCGATAATCCCAGCAGCGGGAGAGTGCATTTTAGGGTTCTTTTATCTATCTAGTCTATATATGATATTAATATATATATATATATATATATAAATATATATATAATATATATATATATATATATATATATATATATAGTATAATATACTATAGTATATAATACAGTTGTCACCTCCGCTCACGGGCGAGAACCTATTCAAGGGGGGAGTTAAACGCCTGTCAAAAAAGTTCACTCTAATGCAAATTTACGCAGATGAGGCGCATACCTTATAGTATATATATAGTATATATATATATACTATATATATTAATATATATATAAATATAGTTATATATATATATATATATATGACTATATATAATAATATATATATAGGGGAGAGTGGGGTACAGTGGCATGGGGCACAGTGAGACAGTGAGACTCATAGAAAACGTTTGCAACTGTGTATCTTGATCCACTGTGTCATAATAAGATTATTGACTTCAGTGTCCATCCCAAAGTAGAAAGAGAAGCGTTCTCATTTCAGTTCCTCTGCTATTTGATATTAATTGTTTTGAGGTAAGAAAAGTAAAATTTTTAGCCTTTTCTCCGTTTGTTCCTCTTGATTTGCTTTTAAATTCAAAATACTTTTCGCCAAATACAAATCTAATATACATAGCATTTTTATTATTTACTTACTTTACTTTCGGTTTGTAGACTTGTTAAAACAAAATATTGAATTTTTGTTGGTATATTACTGAAGCCATAGTTTGGGTCACAGTGGGACATTTAAAATGGGGCTGAGTGCGACGCGTCCCACTGTGTCCCGTATAATTTCTTTTCAATATGTTTGCATAAGTATATTTACTGTTTTTTACTTAAATTTTTTTTTTTGGACAATAAAGAGTTAGGTTTAACATTTAATATCTAAGTTAAATGGAATAATTTTCATATAATCAAGTAGTTAAACAACATTTTTTATTAAAGGTTTAGCTTATTGTGACGTTTTTTTGCGATTTTATTGCTAAAAGAGCAGATTACTGATAATATTATTATATATATATATTTATATATATATATATTATATATATATATATATATATATATATATATATATATATATATATATATATATATATATATATATATAAAAAATATATAATTATATATATATTTCCACAGGAAATGACAAGTGAGATTTTCTTAGAAGTTATGAAACATTTAATAAAGCATTCTAATGCTTCAACTGAAACCCCAGCTCTGTCAATATTAGATAATCTCGAATCACACCTATCTATTCCAGTATTAGACCTTGCTAAAAGTCATGGCGTTACTATTCTGACTATTCATCCTCACTGCAGTCACAAACTTCAACCTCTTGACAAATCAGTCTATGGACCATTTAAAAGTTATTACTCCTCGGCAATGGCTTCTCGTCTTTCTCAAAAACCAGGTGTACTTTTGACTATTTATGGCATTGCACCTTTAGTTAATACTGCATTTCAAAAAGACAATGACACCCACCAACATTTTACGTATCAGGTTTTAAAAGTACAGGTATATTTCCCTTTGATGAAAATATTTTTCAGGAGTGTGATTTTGCTCCTAGTTCAGTAACTGATCGCTTAAATCCTGATATTGTTATTGTAGAAGAAAATTCGATCAACGAAGAAACTGCAAATAGTTCAGGATCATTTCTTAAACCTCAAGATATATTTGGATACCTAAAAGCAAATCCAAGGAAAAACACTCAAAGAGGAAGGAAAAGAGGACGAAGCATGATTATCACAGATACACCAGAAAAACTCATGCTCTCCGAACGAAAAATAATTAATAGGAATACAAACAGAGTAAAATCAAAAAAGTTTGTATACAATAATGATACATCTTCATCCAGTGACGAAAGTCATCCTGTTCTTTCAGATCATTCTTCAGACAATAGCCTTTACGATGATGTAATTGAACCCGAAAGTGCCACGATATTTTCACCTCTTTCTAGGAACCCTGAGGTGAATGATTTTGTTCTAATTGAATTCAATACCATACCAAAAAAGTATTTTGTATAAAAAATAACAAACTCCAAGGACATGGAGGGCGACTACGAAGTATCATACATGAGAAAGAAAAATGCCACAGATGATTTCTTTTCCCCACAAGTTGCTGATTTAGCATCTGTTAGGCTTTCTGATATCAAAGACATTTTACCACCTTCAAAAGAATGTGGGACGACAAAGCGGCAAAATTCCAATGTAAAATTTAATTTATGAATGTTTTTTTAAAAATATTAGTTAAATGTCCCATGTGCCCCATGTCATGTCCTAGTGTGCCCCGCACTTGACATTTGTCGTATCAACATTTTTTTGAAAATTTAAATTCTTTAAAAAATGAAATTGAAGGAATATTTTATTAAAAGCACATAATAGAAAAAATAAAGAATAAAAGTTTATTTTCGAAGGTTTAGTTTATTTGTACAAAGGTCGGTTTTAAATAAAAAAGTTATAAGCATTTTTTAACATTTTTGTTCAATTGTACCCCACCTCCCCTATATATATATTATTTTTATTTTTTTTCGCTAAATAATTTTTTCTAAAACTGAAATTGAAGAGTTCCCTCCTTTTAACAATACATAAATGTCTAAAATATCCTCTCCAGTTCCAGGTGTGTGGAACCTGCGGGTGAAAAATTTCTTCCAACGAGAAATGGCAATATCAAGAAATCACATTATATTCGCTATCAACCGATTTTGCATGGAGTACATGACTTATTAAATTAATTTGAAGCTAACCCAATATTATGTAATATCCGATTACAGCCTCAAATCATTTTTTATTTCTTGTGGAATCAAAAGAATTTTTTTTTCTTTTTTTATACATTTATTTAATTCTATTCCTAAATAACATTAAAAACATTTTCAGTGTTATATTTTTTTATTATATAAGAGAAAACATTTCAAGTTTATTATTCATTATTTTTTTTTTTGACTAACTTCAGGAAACGGTTCATTCACTTGATTAAAGTTAAAATTAAATTCAAATCATTAAAATAAAAAAATAACTGAAATTGAGTAAAATTAATTTAAATTGCAGCTAAGCTACTCTAAATTCAAAATAATTGTCAATTTAATCAAGTTAAAAATTAAATCAAGTAAAAGTTAAATTTAATAAAGTTAAAATTAAATTAAATAGAGTTAATAAATTAAATCATTTTGCATTATCTTTAAGTAAATTCAATTCAATCGCGTAAATAAATTAAATTATAAACTTAAACTTTATTAAAAATAAATAAATGTTTCTTCCTCAAAGTTGTTTTTTTTTTTTAACTCAGAGTTCCGTTACATTCTGAAATCTTTTTTATATTAAGGCGGCTCCAGCACATGCGGGAGTTTGTCAACCTTTTGCCAAAACACCCAATGTGGTATGGTTATTTTGGCATGCTTTGCTTCATTGCTTGGTTTGCCAAATAACGCAAACTTTTCCACAAGCGAGGAAAAGATTTGCTGTATTGGCAAACCAGAAATATGAGCAAAAAGATGACCCATACACACATGGGGTGTTTGGCAAAGGGTTCGACAAACTCCGCATGTGTGGAGCCGCCTTTAAGGTGAATTCAGCCACTATAATTACCTTAACCCACTTACCAACAAAAAAGCCACAAAAAGAACAAAACAAAGAAACTAAAAGATACGTCGGTCAAGAATTTCTTGCACTTATTTTATTTCCCACATTGAATGATAACAATTGTTAAAAGTCGGGTGAAGAACCTCTTAGCTCCAGATGATTTTAATCCTGAGGAATAGATAGATTAATAATTAAACTGTGCGAAAGGATGGCGATATAAATATGCGGCTTTAAGAAGAACCACATACTTTATATAAAGGGAAATTTGTAAAATCTCAGTACTTGGTATTCATCTTAAAATGCATCTATATATTCTTCGGAATATTTTTTGAAAATATTAAATATTGCACAATTTATCAATATGAGTTTTTTTTCATTCTGACCTTAACTTATACATAAAATCAATCTAATTTTATAAAGTTAACAATCTCTGACAATTTGAGGTCTTCATTTTAAGAAGCATTGAACTGCATTCCAATTATAAAGTAAGTGATGAAAGGTGCTCACAATCCTGCAAGATAAAAAGGATAGTAAATGGAAATCCTATGCCATGATTGCATAGGTAGTTATTTCAAGCTGTTGTCCATTTGTAGTAAAAATAAAAAAATAAAAAAAACAATACATGGATAATATGGTTTCTCTACAATCGGAAAGAATTTCCTTTAAAGTTATTTTAAGAGAGAAATTGATCTCCCGTTAACAAATGGGATAAATGAATAAATAAATGACATAAATTACTAAAAAAAGTCAAAGACAGTGATAAATATGAAATTTTCTTAAAATTTACAAAGATAGGAAAACGGATAAATAAACTTGCAAAGATAGACTATAAATAGGATATAAACTATCATAAAAAACAAATCTTTTTTCCTCTTTCAAAGAACATTTTCTATATTATTTTATAAAAAATCTGAAAGTTTGTTGGCCGCCATTCGCATATGCTTGTTATGCGGCAGACAAATGTCCTTTGAATTGACGAGGCAGTCTTATGATATCAAGTGCTCACTCCGGTAATTTGGCTGGAGAAAGTGAGTAGCCTGTATCAGAAGGATTCAGAGCACCGGTTAAAAGTAATGTTTTGAAGATACTTGGAGAAAATCCAAAGTGTGAAAAACTGATTTTTTTTAAGTAGACATAAAGATCTGAAAGTACTAAAAGGAAATGACTGAAACCTTAAAAATTATCAACATTTTAAAGATTAAAACAATATGATAATTAACTAACCATTAACCAAAGAAGATTTCGAACCTCCTCCCTTTACAAGTCACGAACTTTCTTGGCATCATCAATCACGTATTAATTTTCTAAGCAGTATTTCTGCCTCTCTGCAAATTTACATCATATATATATATAATATATATATTATCACTATATAGTAATTATATAACTTATAATATATATATATATATATATATTATTAATATATATATCATATACGGTATATAATATATATATTAATATATATATATATATATAGTTAATATATTATATATATATATATATATATTATTATATATATACCGTATATTCCTAATAATATTATATATATTAATATATATTACATATATAATATTATATACTATATATATATATATACTAATTATACATATATATATTTATATATATAGTATACCTATATATATAATATATATATATAATACTAATAATTTATTATAGATAATATATATATTTATAATTATATATATAGATAATATAAATACTAACATCTATTACGATACAATACCATGATACTATATATATATATTAATATATATCTAGAGCATATTTTTGATTATTTATGAATTATATAGTATATTATATATATATATATATATATATAATAGATATGTATATATAATAATTTAGTATATATATATATAATAATATATTATATAATATATATATATATATATACTCATTATAAAATATATCATATATATATATAATACCATATAAATACAATATTATATAGATATATATTATATATATATATATATAGTATATATATACTATATATATATTATAATATAAAATAAATACTAGATCATAGATATAACTATAGTTGATAGTATATGAGGTAGTTACTATCATACTATACTATACATATATACTACCCTATTATAATATATATTTAATATATATATATATATATATGATATATAATACTATATATATAATATATATTAGATATTATATAGATACATATATAATATATATATATATAATATATATATATATACTATATAGATATATATATATATACTATATATATATATATATATTATATATATATACTATATATACCATAATATATATAATATATATAATAAATATATATATATATATATATTATATATACCTATAAAGGATAAATAATAATGAACTGCAGGATTGGGGCTTATTTTATGGAGCAAGCACCCTATATAAGAGCGAATGGTTTAATTAGAAAGGAAATCCATAATTTCAATTGATGCACATTCACATCAGTTGCTCACAATCAACATGAAACTATAAAAGTAAAAAACGTTCCCTTCTGTTGAATTCCACGTCTCTCTTCGTAGGCGAATTGGTAGTAACAGCCTTTCCAGCTCCTTTTCCCCACAATAGCCTCTGACTCTTCATTTAGTAGCTTAGATTGTGATCGAAATCAAGTCGCATTACGGTTGGAAAAAAATCTCTCTTGCCGGGAGGATTTTCTGGAGAGAGTATCTAAGTGAGATTCTTCTTCGATTCTTACATAATTGATCCTAGAACTCTGTATCTGACTTCAATGGATGGAGTATGCTCAAAAAGACGTAGTTTTAATATATATTTTCACTTTGCCTTATGCTAAAATTTGCTCGCGCAAATCTTAGCATAAGTACGAAACATAAATTAAAATCTTTTTACAAAGTTAATGGAGTGCTACATTACTTTTCGCGCTAAACACGGAGTGAGAAAGCATGTTATAATAATTATACAAGAAGAACAATAATAACAACTAAAATTAACAGTATCATAAAAGCAAACATACTATTATGTCCGAAGACATAAGTAGACACATATAAACATTGGAAATCGAAGAAAAATAATATAACAAGCAAAATTAAATATTCAAATACGAGCATAACTGTTTACATCCGAAGATATCTAAACATAATACAAATATTTGAATACATAAAATACAATAATGTTAATTATACAGAAAAAATAAAAGGGGCATTCAAACATAAGCATATTTGGTATATCCGTTAGATATAAACAAAACATACAAACATCTTAAATACAAGAACAATATTTATACATCAATTAAGGAGATATGAAACAATTAAGATTATTCACAACGTTAATTAAAATAGGCCCACCATCGATCGAACGCTTGAATCCAAGGGAAGGCTTAGTATAAGGCGCTTACCCTGCATCCAGACGCACGTTCCAAACTGTATCCAAGGGATCTTGATCAATGCGCAACGTAAATAGTCTTTCAAAGCCTGTTTAGTACGAGAGAAACAGCTATTGGAACACTTATGTAGAGACGAAGTTGCTTGCAATGTAGGTCCTTTATTGAAAAATTTCTTCATACACAAAAGGGAGAGGTCACAGAACCACTTATGGAATTCGAAAAGGAATCAAAGTTTCTTACTAGAATCCAAAATATTGAATTTCCATCATAATCCAAACTTAAAATGAATGAAAGAGAAATCCATACCGTAAAGGAAGTTTTATATGTAGAGGCGAAGTTTCTAATAAAACACTCCTTTTATTTGAAAAAAAATTTCTTCATACATAAAAGGGAGAGGTCACAGAAACATTTAGAATTCGGAAAAGGAATCAGAGTTCGTAGTGGAGAATCCAAAAATGATTTGCTGCCCATAATCCAAACTTGACAATGGATGAAGAACATCCCATGGCCGAAAAGGCAAGTTTGCTATGTCTCAGCCGCCATGAATCCTCGAACTGTGATAGTTGTTTGAAAAGGGATGAATAGACCCAAAATCCCACAAAAGAAATGAAAATTTGAAGAATTCAGTATCGATAATATATCGTTTGCTTACGTCATTTTCTTTTAAGAGTTCTTCTGATAGGGAAATTAGTATTATTTAGTTTTTTCTTCTTTTTCTTCATTTGTTTGTTTCTTAGTAATCAGAAAGGCATTGATTGAAGTTCTAGGTGTTCTACTCCGGGTTCACCCATTATATAGGGTAGGCTTCGTATAATTGCGTCGGCTTATATTAATGAGCAAAGCACCCTATATAAGAGGATGGTAATTTAGAAATCCATAATTGAAATGATGTTGTTTATTCAACATAAGTAAAATTGCAATGAAAGTATAAAAGTAACAAAAGCCCCTTCTGTTGAGAGATACTCTCTTCTTGGCGAATTGGTAGTCACAGCTTTTCCAGCGCGTTTTCCACAATTGCCGCCTGACGCTTTCGTTTAGTGCGAAAATTGTTGACTCGAAATTCAACATAAGCCATGCTTTTCTTGAAGTATTATCGCTCTCTACGGGAGCGATTTCTGGAGAGAATCTAGAGTGAGATTTCTTCCGATTCTTAATAATTGCTCTGACTCTGTATCTGACTCAATGATGGAGTATCTCAAAAAGGCACGACGTTATATATATATTTCCACTTTGACTTATGCTAAAATTTTGCACGCGCAAATCTAGCAAAGTACGGAACATAAAATTAACAACTTTTTTACCAGAAGTTAATGGAGTCGCTACATATATATATATATATATAGTCTAATAATGATATATATATATACTATATTATATATTATATATTATACTATATATATATATATATATATATATATATATAACTATTATATATAGTATATATATATATATATATATATATATATCATATACATATAATATATATATATATATACCTATATATATACTATTATATATATATATATATATACTATATTATATATTATTATCATATATATAAACTATATACTATATATATAACTAATATAATATATATGTATATATATACTATATACAGTATATATTATATGTTATACTATATTATATTAATATATAAATGTATAATATATACACTAATGTATACATTATATATATATATAAATATAAATATATATATCAGTGAAGCTCATTTTTGATGAAGAAACACACCAATTACCAAAAGATGTAGTGTAAAATAATTGAAAACTATCACCAACGAAAGCGACGTAGCATACAAACGATGAAATATATCAGTTTGGCTGGAATGTTAAACAAAATGTCTTACCCACGCTTGAAGTAAACTTGCAAGGAGATCAAAATACCTTGGCAACTCCAATTATAGATGTTCCAAGTGAGAAGGTATATAGCTGATGTTGGGCTATATAGGTGAACAACGAGGCACTGAGATAACAGGTTCATCTCAGACAGATATAACGGCAGAAAATTGATCGTTTTCCTCAAGCCACATACCATTAATATATTGAATTTCCAGTACTATGCAGGAAAAGTACTAAATCCATCGTTAAATTAAAATCTCTTTCATTAATGGCGGAAGCAGGGGAAAAGAGGTTTGTTGTGGATGGCATTGAGTTGCGGTTACTCCGCCCGCCACCCTGGTAATTCTCAATTATATTAACTAATTGTGGACTAAAGAACTCGCTTAATATATTATATACAATAATATATATATAATCATAGTATAAAATATTTAGACGTATACTAGTATAATCTATATATTGATCATATTATTATGCTATATATATACTATAATACCTAATATATCATATAGTAAGTATCCGCTATATAATATATAGATATATACTATTATAGGTTATACATTTTATTATAATCAAACACGCATCCGCATACCGCACTCCGCGATCCGCCCTGAAAATTGAAATCAAACCTCCGCCATCCGCGGCACCATAGCAACAAAAATGACAATTCTGCCGCATATCTGCCCACTGTCTGCGACGTCTGCCTTCATGTGATAAACAATTGACTCAATCTTATTATGACACTTCATGTTGGCCGAATCACTGAGTCCATCATTTACCCAGTTTCAGCTCGGCCAGTGCCATTGGTCGTCTCAACGTAGTATGGGAACCCTTTGACCCATCCAGCAACCCTTTTCGATACAATGAAGGGAATAGAGTATTGCTTTCAAGACTTGAACTAATAATGTACTGTATGTGCTAGATATATAAAACACGCGCAATTTCAAGTCTCTAGGATGTTACTATAGGCTGGGGGGGTACCTCCCCCCGTCAGAAGCGAAAGGTGAAATTATAAGCGCTACGGCCCTTTCGACCGTCTTCTTTTAAGCCGAGCATTAAGGGCCCTTAACGATACCCACAATCGAAACAGTTGGATCCACATGGGCGAGTATTGGTGACCGGCCTAGGTCGACCCTAAGGGCGGTGTGCCCCCTCTAGTGCCAGGTCAAATTCGTCCCTGAAAACCATGTTAGGCCTTAACACGTACTCGGTACGCTAAATTTGGATGAGAGCCTATAATCATGATGGACGTAATCTCACGCAGACGAGATTACGCTCCCTCTGCGTCCCCGTAAGGAGGACGCTGCCCCTCTAAAAATTTAAAATGATCGTAGAAGATTGAAACTTTGAGACAGGGTAGAGGAAGTCGGAGTCGGTAATTTCAGGAGGTCGGAGTCGGAGTTGGAGCTTCGGATTCGGATTCGGAACTCGATTCCGAACGGCGGTCCCCGCATGAAAAAGAAGAAGAAATTGCCCCATCAACAAAACAGAAGGAAGTAAGAGAGACGGAAACGATGGGGAAGGAAGAAGAGAGAAAGAGAAAGAGGGAGGAGGACTCTGCGCAGTATGCCGGAGTTGGCATCGACACCAGTGCTGGAGCCGGTGCGGTGCTGCGTTTTAATTAAACAATTGTATAACAACAATGTTGGTGTCTTTATATATGTTGTATTGGCCTGTAGATTTCGAAAATAATGGTTTTCAGAAACCATCAAGAAACAAATAAAATATTAAAAAATAAATAAATAAATAAAATTTCTTATTCTGTTATGTTTATAAACTTACAAAATTTACGTTTTTTATGCATACCCTAAAGCAGTAAAATCCAGTAAAATCAGTAAATCAAAACAGCCCACCTCAGCCCTTCTGTGAATCTATTGATCTATTGAATCTATTGATCTATTGATTCAAGTCAAATTTTTTTACTAAAATGTAACGTTTACATACCCTAAAGCACGTAAATCAGTTAAATCAGTAAATCAAACCCCCAACCTACACTCCTGTTCAACCATGATCTATTGGATATAATTGAGTGTGATTGATCTATTAATTCAAGTCAAATTTTTTTTACAAAAACTGCAACGTTTTACATACCCTAAATGCAGTAAATCATTAAAATCAAACCACTTTCCCATTCCTTTTTTTTTTTTTTTTCCCTCTTCCTACCCTCCCATGATTCTATCTTGATCTATTTGAGTTTTCCTCTTACACTGGCCTGGTACATTGATATTCAACTGAGATTGCAAAAATGTAGTTTTCTTCGAATCTAATAAAATTCTTATTAAAAAACGACCTCAACACCCGTAGTTATCTCAAATTTACACACCCTAAAAGAGTAAAGGGATAAATCAGTAAATCAAAACCGCAAACCTCACATTTCGTCTACACGTGCCTCAATCCCTTACCACTTGTCCATTACTTCTAATTTGGATGTTCTTATTAGAATCTATGTAGACGTCTTAATTATCTCTCGTCAACTCTGCGTTTCTTAAAAGTTCGATAGGATCTTAACTGTCAAAAATTTGTCAAAAGTACAACATATATTCTCGAGGTATCATTTTTGATAAAGACATAACATAAAAACAAGGAGTTCTTTGAGACTAATACTATTTCACACAAACTAGTATTTATCATAAAAAATAGAACATATATTCAGTAGCCTATATGTTAAATGACTCGACGCGTATATGAAGTAAATTCACTCTTTAAAAAAATCTAATTATTATCAAAACTTTTAAATACTTAGGCGATCGGGCACGCATTAAATAACGTTACTTTTTTTACTATCTGCGCGCATTGCAATTGACTGAGCACAAACTATAAATTTTATCGTGTTCCTTAAAGTGACGACTTTTTTTTAAACTACACAATACAAAACCTCGACACGCCTTAAACCTCGATAATAAACTGTTTAGCGTTAACCAAGGTTTCCACACTTTAACAGACAGAAGACATAACACAGAAAAAATAAGTAATTCTCGATGAGAACATACTTTACACGATACTATAAAAGAAATCGAGTATCCTACTTTCAACAATTCATTGGTTTAGTACACACAGATCGGGAACATTAATAGTCTCTCTAACCGATTTTAGTACGTTGTTATCAATATTTAATTTTATTGGGTTTTGAGTTATTTTATACTTACCTCTAAAATTATTTATTAACTAATTTTTCGAAGGGTAAATTGAATTTTTGGGAGACTAATCTACTAAATTTTAATAATGTTTTTTTTTTTAAATACATTTTGCTGATAATAAAAAAAAATTAATATTCTAATATATTTTATTTATTTAATTTGTCACGTAGTGATATTTTGATTAAAGTAAAATTATTTTCGTTGTTGTTATATACTTTTTGCTTGATAAACAAAAAAAAAAAAATCATATATATACTATTTCGAATTTTAATTTGGTCGCCGTTAAGCGAATATTTGAATAAATTAAAATTAATTTTCGTTGTTTTTAAAAAGTAACTTTTTGCTTGATAATCAAAAAAAAATAATATTTAATTATATTTAGAATTTAATTTGTTACGTAAGCGATATTTGACTAAAATAAATTATTATTGTTTTTGTTAAAATACTTTTTTGCTTGCATATCAAAAAAAAAATTATATTTTAATATATTTTCGAATTATAATTTGTCAGGTAAAAAGCGATTTTCTTAGATTTAAATAAACAGCGTTAACAGGAGAACTTGACTTACAACATTATTAAAGGATAGTATGATAGTATAAAATAAAAATATTTTAATTTAATTTGTCAACCTATTAAAAAATTTAATTAAATTGCGATATTTGTTATTTTCAAAATGTTTTGCTAAAATAAGCAAAAAAAATTCAAAGCTTTTAATAATACTTCAACAGAATATTTTATGTCAGCTAAGCAAAATCGAATTACAATAGAACAATGGATTATTTTAAATAATTAAATTGGAATATTTTTTGTTTTTTCGAATACTTTTTGCTTAATAATCATAACAAATCAAGCTGACGTGACACTTTTCCCCTATAAAAGAGAGAGTTTTCGCTGCTAGGGTGTCATAGTTAATTTAAACGCACAACGAGGTGCTTCTTAGGCGAACAGAACAATCAGAGAAATTCAAACGGAAATCGAATCTCGACAGCTCGCCGAATTGAATATCCAAACCCCAAGTATTTAACAGTAAGGGTGTTCAGCGTTTTCGAAAAAAACTGCCAAAAAATATTGAAGAAAAGATAGGATATTTAGTTTCACAAGGCCTTTGCCACAAACGGTGCGAGTTTTTTGAAAATTCACGAGCTCTTGTCACTCTACGTTTGCTATTTTTTTTAAATAATGTTATACACTTTTATTTTTCTCATGCTAATAAAAATTGTTTAAAATTTTTTTTATTTTCATTCCTCTTTTATTAAAAGAAGCTAATGCCGCCACATCTTCGTGTCTAATTTTGATATTCGTGAGTTGATCATATAAATTTTGGTTAATAATTCAAACACGAACCCGTTGTCTGGAATAATAATTTGTGAAAAAAAATAAATTAAACTGGAATATAAAGAACACCTTTGAACAATTAACGCTGAACAAAACAATCTATAGGGTTCCTTCCCCTTACGCTCCAATCGGAGCACGAAATAACGTTACTTTTCGACTTCTCCGGAAATGGGACCAAATAATTTGTCGTTCCCTAAGCGAGTTTTTTCATACACGTAAGGAAACAGAAAAAAATAATAGTTACGGAATCTTATTAGCGATCCTCTAACTTAGTAGGGGCTTAACTTACTCGAGCATCAAGAGGTATGAGCCGTGAAGGTCATCTCGTAAACGAGTAGTTGTGATTTTATAAGATCACGACAGACTGTCACACAAACGTTCCTTTCACGTATTCCCGACATCTCACACGTGATATGAAATTATTATGCATTAAGATACCAAATTTACCTCTTCGGATATTAACATTGCTATTCTCTAAAGATATCGTGGAGAGAAAAAGTAGCATTATTAATAGTTTCCCACTCACAATGTACATCTCTAAACGTAGCCTTACACAGGTCGTCCGTGAACCGGCTTCCTAGTAAGGAGAACACTTATTGTAAAACTAATTGTACTCGAAAAACAAATAATATACTCACAAGTGTTCCATGCCCACTCTACAGCCTCGTTATACATGCTCACCAATAACAGTCTACTTTCGATCGATATCTAGTATATTTATCGAAAGTTGGGAGCAAAATTAAATAAATTCGTCCCAATTGTAGTCGAGTAGTTTCTTACGAGAATCGCACAACGAAAAATAAATTACAAAAATCTTGGAACTCTCTGCCTTTGCCCTGCTAGGAGTTAACGACGCAGGCTCTCGGTTAAAGATATTCGTCAAAGGCATATTCAGTTACCATATGAATCAAAACATCGCGAGTGTCGAATATTCGCCTTTATCGCACAGATCCAGTTTACATCGTGTAACAATTCATTGTTCTGAAGCATATTCAAGTCATAATTCCAAATAATATCAAGACAGAAATCTTCACAAAGCACACCCTATATGGCTGCATTACCCTTCTTCCACTTCACCAGATTAACTTCAAGAGTGTACGGGTTTTCTCTCATATAAGAATACACTCTTTAATAAATTAACACGTAGGAGAAAAATTACACAATACATTCACAGAGTGAATTTTGCGCGTGGTAGAGCTTCAGCAATAGGTGGGTGCATACTACACATCGACGTTTATTTTCTAGCTTATACTGCGCGGGTAAAGTATCGTGGCGCGAAAAAATAATTTTTTTTATCAGTTCCCTAAATAGCGACGTTTTTTGTGTCACCAGACAGTAAAAAACCAATTAAAAACCAGTACCTAATAATACAAAGACATTCTCATTTCATTAAACAAACTTAACCTCACTCTATTCGTGCTAGTTGTCTCCGAGTAAATGCAACTTTACGAGCGAGTTTTTGGTGAGGTATCGTTTAGTTAAACAAATCTGAAAACAAATTTCTATACACTGATCAACGATATATTATTGCTGGTAAAACCGTAGATAAACAAGATACACGCATATATATCTGTTCAGTATAGAGCTAACCAAATTGCGTCACCTAGCGTGATTCGTCAATCAGCTTTTGAAGATGCTTCGGATTTCGAGAAAATACTTTTACAACAAATGTTATTTTACCACAATTATCGTAAATCATGAAATACCATTAAACAATTTGTAAAACGGAAGCATATTAAATAAAAAATCGAGCTTAAAATATTTTTATTGTTTCTCATAGATATTTAAAACATTAACTATAAAAAAAGAAAACTCAAATATAATATAAATCTGAATGAGTTTCTCCTCACGAGGCCTAACAACCAGTGATATTATTCCATACAGCTCTGATGATCAACGTTCAACTAACTCCGTAAATAATATGATGTTTGAATAATCACCAACAAATCACTAATAAAGCTAACTAAATTAATCGGAATAATCATAAAACTAGTAAAAAAACTTAATTTGGAAAAATAATTTGACATATACACTCACACTATCTGTTCACAAACACGACTAAAGATTTCTTAAAATCTTATATTTCTTACAAATTAAAAACAATTTTTTATCACACGACGAATAAGAATCATGATTACTATGTTACCATGTATAATCATTTTTATACTATAGATCATTTCACACTTAACACACGACAGTTTATAAAGTTATATTACTCTCACACAGTATTGCTTTTCGACACTTACTTTGCTTATATCTTATCTCCATATTTAGTCTTTTAATTATCTTATATATATTGATATTACCAAGACATTTCATCATATAATTCACAAGTTCGTGGTTATTATTAACACTGTTTATATTTTCAAGATTTATAAAAAGCAAAAACTAGGGAAAAAACATTTAAATCACACAAAATAATACGAGCAGGTGAAAATATCATATTCCTTTTATCTGAGCTATATAGATGACAATCCAAAACGGTGCTACATACTCGGAATTAACACAATATGAGATTGGAGATCAACAGAATTACGCACAAGTAGTAAGCACTCCACAGTTAATTTAATCGTAATTTCAAACCTGACTAGGTCCTACAGATTTTTATGCTAAATATATTAAACTATGGCTAGCCGTACAAAGTTTTTTTACGGCAACACATGATCATTAGTGGCAAAATAACACTATGAGAATAATTATGCACACAAAAGATATCTCGTGTAAATTACACAAAAATCATCGTATAGACGCCGTATGGTAACTCCTTATTAGTATAACGGAGAAATTCATAAATCGGTACAGAGGGTCTCTGGCTCGCGAAATAACAAGTTTTCAAAAATAATTTCCGATGTGAAGCAAAAACCCTAAAAGTCGTTACCCTCTTTTGACGAAGCTAAAAGGTTAAGAGTATTTGGAACTCAATCAACACAACCGTTCCCTTTATTATATGCTTTTTTTGACCAAAAAATATCTAATATTGATTTATGTGTACATACACAAGTGTATTTATCCGACCAGAATATAACATAAAATAACGAATTTAGGCCGTAAACTAGCATGCGTTGACCATACTCCTTTAGAGTAATAGGGTCATAAACTAATTTGATAGATTGTGAAATTGCAATTTACGTAAGTATATCATCTTATATTTTATTTGTTCACGGAATTTTTTAAATCACAACAGTGTGGTAACGTTTACGGCTTTAGTGCGATAACTCTCCTAGAGCAATCACTCTTGGAATTGATTATACGAGGTTAAAACTAAAACTCCAGTCGTAGGCGTCCTTAGGTACTCCTCATAGTTTAAGGCGGGTAGGAGGGTTCCTTGCGACAAGTTTCAAAATTTCCGGAAAAAAACCCTAAGTGTTCCCCCTTTGGCTATGTAAATAAAAGAAAACCGTTCCCTTTCATTATGGCTTTTCGCCAAAAATTTGAAATTAGATTTGTTCCCTAAGAAATTTTTGTTTCCACCAGAAAAAATAAAAAAAATTAAATAAACGGAATTTACGGCCGGTAAAACTAGCATGGCCTCACTTACGAGGTATAGAGATATACTAACTAAAGTCTGCATGAGATTGGAAATTGCATTTTACGTATGACCATTACTTTTTTTTCTCCACGAATTTTTAAAATTCACAAGCCGTAACGTTCCTTTAGTGCGATTTTATTATGCGCGTTTTGGCACAAATTTTGATCTTTCTTCCGTCTCCCCTGTATACTACAAAGACGACTCTCTAGACTCAGGAAATTTTCACGACACGATCTGTAAGATGCCATAATATTGACCACGCTTAGTAATTTTTCCAAACTCTGCTATGAACCTAACACCCAGCTTGAAATCTAAAAGTTATGTTGTAGATCTTACTACGTCTGTACTATTTGTAACCTTTGATTATTCTAAGTTATGCATTAGGAGTTTTGATTTTCTTACAACTAACGATTTTCTTGAGGTGCTTACTCTGCTATATGTGTCTATAACTCATTCCATTAAGCTTAGTCTAACTCATTCTCTATTCGGTAGTTGATTCACCTTAATTAAGACCGAGTTTACCATACTCCTTTCGAGACCGGAAACAAAATTCTGAAAATGAGAATGAGTTACAATGGCCGGAATAGCTAAATTAACATAGCAGAATGAATGTCAACCAACCACTATTCGATTTTCTTTTGGACTATCTGCTTAATTCGATTTCGGATCTCATTCGGTCGATTCACTAAAGTGTGAAAATACACTATATATAGCGCAAAATTTGAATGAGAATGAGTCTCACAGGAACTATCGACTTCACGGTCATATCGGCTAAGTTCACATAACTCAATTCTCAATTCGGTTGACTCAATTTCCTATTATTTTAATGTAACAGGATTTGCCTATGTTGACCACTTTTTATATATCAAAAACTTCGTGAACCTTGCAGCCCCTTTATTCACGTAAGGATTAATAAGGATATTTTTTCTTACAAAATAAAAGACACAAAATGAATATTGTGTTACATTTTTTGAAAAATAAAATAAAATATTATATCGGAAGCGGATAAGCCCGAATTTGGTTGCTAAGACAATTCCTCGTAAATATCTATCATTACCCGGATTAACCAAAGAGATAAAAATAACTCAGTATACATAAATAAACGTAGGTCAAGCATTACCACAGTATTTATAAATTTCAATACCTGCTAGGTCTTACAGTTTTGATTTAAATATATAACACATAGGCGGCAACACGTGAGCAATAACACCAAAGAACTCATATTTGAAGATATTCTATACAAGATTCGAGCCTTAAAGGGAGGTTCCCGGTTTAAGGGGACGGTATGGGTGTAAGTTCCTGGGGTACAAGTTTTCAAAAATTTCCGTTGGAAAAACAACCAATAGTGTTTCCCCCCTTTGCTTCAAAACAGGTCACACTGTGAACACCAAAAAACCCGGTTACCCTTTATTTATGGCTTATTTATTGACCAAAAAATTTATAAATTGATTGTTAATATAATTAGAAGATTTTTTCTCCACCAGAAATAAAAATAAATAACGGCATTATTTACGGCCTAGAGCTAAAACTAGCATGCCTCCTTACATTAGGTCATAACTAATTGATAGATGAAATATTGTCATCTCCTGATATTACACCAATTATTTTTTTTTCTCTACGAATTTTTATTAAACAAATTACACAACAGTTTAAAGTGATTAACGTTTCCTTCTCATTGACGGAGTTTATCTAATCGAGCCGTTTTTGTGCACAAAAATATATAGCATCTCTCTGGTTATCCACATTTACTTACACAAAGAATTTAATTTAAGATCTGGATAACATTTCAAGAAGTGTTAATGTGTCCATCAAAGTGATTGACAGGCTTATAATTTCTCAAACTTTTTATCGGATAACATATCAATTGTACTCTAAACAGGTTGATAAATTTTAATAAGCTGTTTGTTGTAGCAACTTAGCACGTTGTACTATTTGTAACCTTTTAATTTATTCTAGGTATGATAGATTTTGATTTCACAAAACTAATCGACTTTCTGGCTATTCACAGGCTAAGTCCTTAACACTCATTCTCATTCTGGTGTGCTCCGATTTCACTTCTTTTTTTAATTGAAGATGCCTGTTGTGCCATGTTTATATATTGAAAATAATATGAAATGACTTTCTTTTCAAGAAAAAGTTTTTCTCTGACTCATTTGATACGTTAAAAAGTCTATTTTTCCAGTTATAAAAATGATATTAGTTTGCCTATTTATTTTGAAATAGAGAATTGAAAATAAAAATAAATATATCGGAACGGAAATGGCTGCTAATTTGGTGCTAAAGAAATCAAAATAACTAAATTTTAGTGTTATGATTTACGGATATGAACTCCTGTCGTCTCGGGGGAGAATCTTAAAAATAATAAAATATACCAGCATTATGAGGCGGGGGGATTAAAGGGAATAAACAAAAAGAAAAAATGGAGTGTTAAAAGGCACGTATTGTTAAAAGAACAAGTACATCAAGAAGTAAAGAACATGCACCTCACTTATATATGTTTTTGAACTATCATATCTTACATACAGGACTATAAGTGATTCATGATATCATGATATGGTCAGATTAAAACAGGAATAATTTGAGATATCGTAAAACTAAAAATATACAAGTCGTAGTGGTCCGTAGGTATCTTCCTCATTTTAGTTCTAAGGGAGAGCTAACGCGAGAGGTCTACCTGGGACACAATTCTGTTATTTCAAAAACACATTAATCTCCGTGAAAAAACACCTTCTAAGTATGAAAAAATTAGACTTTGGACGTAAAGGGTAGAATCTGAAAAGACCAGAAGAAGAATCCAGAATCATATCCCTTTAATATCTCACTCAGCTTATTTGCCAAACAATTTAAATATGATTGTTCGCGTCTTTCTTGACAATTATTTTTCCACAAGAAATTTAAAATAAAAACACACACATAACGAGAATTAGTATGTGCCGTAAACTAGCATGCCATCCTCTGCAGTAAGGTCCATAATAGCTCAAATTGATAAGCAATTAAAATGCAAACAATGGGTTTGATCGTGCGAAAAAAATTTTATACATAATATAGACATATGAATTGTTTAAAAAACGGCTCCTTATTTTACAAGTTATGTGAGATTACCGACATTTAAATCAAAAACGCATCTTAACAAACAAATAAAGATATATTTTAGTTAGTTAACTAGAATTGTATTCTATAATTTCTAATTTCCTTAATTACGGTCTCGAGCAGAAATATTTTTGACATTTCTCACCACTCAAAGTATGCGTAGATATAATAAGGACTTTTCTCACCGAGGATTAGAGGGAACCTCCACGCGGGAAACGCGGAAGATGCTTATTGCTCCACACGCTTCTTAGACAAATTTGTTTAAATAATATCCGCAGTTAGAAGTAGTATAACACGTTCACGTGACTACGCACTCGTATGTAGTTTGTTCGCTATTTTTGAACCAATCCCACTCGTATATCCATACCCTCTCACTTGCAGATTAACCCGTCATGAGGATTGATTAATCCGTTCCTTTTAATACGCCAGGCGGCACATAAACTGTAAAAAGCATTACAAGTGCTCGATATATTTTATTTATCTCACATATCCACACCAGATTTTCGCACAATCTTGAACTCTTTAAAATACTTAAACAACAAACAGATCTACTACAACGGTGCTCGTTGCCTTTTGAATTATTAACTACTTATTTAGAAAATGATATTGAGTAACTAATGTAGTGATGTGACCCGAGAATATAGGAATCATCTATGTCTAGTGGTCAGTCTAATCACTCGATGAACGTAAGAGAGAAGTGAGATGAAGGATGAATTTAGCTGATATTTTATCTCTTTTTCTCTCTATTTCCTCCAAGGGCTCAATGGATCGATGATTTCTATACTGATTTTGCCCATCTAACTATTTATTCTGTCGGGGCTATTCTTTCCCGCGTTGTCTAAAGAATAATAGGGTAGCGCCTCGTCGATGTTACTTTTCTCGAGCGATCGAAACGATAACGGCTGATCGACACCTCCATAGGCGCGCCCGCCATTTTCGGAAGATTATTTTTTTCGTGCTATGTAAAATATATATTTTTTACCGCTTTTTTGAATAAAATTTTAAAAAATGCCTTTATTATTATTACCCTTTTTACATTTAGTATTAGTGTATAGCGCCGCTTTATATAATTCTAGAAGCGCGCACGCGCCTCGTATATCGTTAATATGGGAGAGGTTTTGTTTTTCTGTTCCGAAACGTTTTTAAATCCCTTGATCCTTCGAGATTAATCCTCATCAACGTCTTTTTCTCTCACGAGCGAGCGCGGCGGTTATATTAAAATAAAAGAAAGATAAATAACAAAAGAAAAAGGAAAAAAACAAGTAGTTTTTTAAAACCTACTAATTCATCTCATATCTTCCAAACACCTCGATATTATTATCATTATTACCTTACCTATAAATATTACAGGACACCATTGTTTAGCTTTATCAGTGAATTTTTTGGTTTTTAACAAAAAAATTTTCAAAGATCAGTTTTTTTAAAAACTTCGTTCGGTATTTTGTTTGTTACGTCGCGTTCACCACCTTTCTCAGTGATTCTCTGGCTCAAGCATGAACTAGAGCATCATTTTATCGTCTCGCTCCACGATCATGCACACAATTTGAGGGCTTCGTACATGGCGCAACGAATACTAAACTTCACTCTGGTTAGTATGGTCGTTTATCGATGGAGAAATCTCCTTATATGAGTAGGCGCTTATGACACTAATTACGCTGGGTATATCCCAAGTTTATTCGTCACCACTTACAATATTTTACAAAAAACTGAACAGCGTAATCGACTAGAGTGGATCCGATAATGATTCCAGTTAAAATTCGCATCACTTTGAAAGTTTCTTGAAAATTCTCATATATCGATACGAAGGCTCAAGAGAAGCTCTCCACAATCGCGAATATCAATACGCAGGTTTCATCACACACCATTTTCGGTCAAGCCGAAAACCAACAGCCGAGGGTGAGTGTCTATCCGTCGGTCGTTCCGTTAGATTTTCGATTTTACATCCTAAAATTCTTCGAGATATACTCTGTGTTTCACACACGGTGACAATCAAAAGAAACGAGCCGTACTGGAACGAGCCCTGAACTAAAAAAATAACGTGT
>JABUQX010120483.1:37500-44706 GCA_015478945.1 Trachelipus rathkii | reverse complement strand
TTTAGTAGGCCGGGATAGTCTACGTAGTAGCCATAGTAAGGCCGGGAGCTACGGTAAGGATACGGATGCTTGGTGGTATTTTATATAGCGGTGCCTATAAGTAAATTTGGTGATATTATTCTTTGAGCTACCAGGCTACAATATTATTTTTAATGAACTCAAATTATAATGGTGTCTTAATCTATACTAAAATAATGTTTTTATTTTACTAACTAGGTCTTATATTATAGTAAATTTACTAATTTTGGGGTTTTATTCATGAAAACAGTATATACCCTCAAAATGGTTTTATATATATTGATGACTCATATATATATATATATATAGTATATTATATATACCCATACTACCCTTCTCATCGATAGGTGAGTGTATTACCCCTACTTGTAAAATATAAAAGATAAAGCAATAAAGTTCTTTTGAAGAAGACGAAAGAAGAAATATAGAATATGTAGGTAATAAAGAATGAGTGTAAATATATATAGAAGAAGGTCTCTATAATGACATGCGGAGGTCATGAGAGAAAGAGTGCAATTGATAGAGTTGAATGTGTAGTGGTGAGGGGGTATGGTGGTGGGAGAGGTTATTAGCCTGTTGTGGTTCCACCTGGGCCAATAGGGATGAACCCTACTTGACGACATGGATTATAGTGAGGGCCCGTCGCGGTTCCGTGAACGCTTCGGGTGGATTTTTTCTGAGTGCAGGGGAGTATCTTACTAAGGTTATTAAGGGGGGCGGAAAGGCTTTGGCTTTCTTATTCGACTTGCGTCTCATATTCTTCTAACTCACTCTTTCTGCTGTGTACTGCACTGGCGCGTCGTCGCCAGGATTAGGGTAAACCTTACCCAAAGAACAATACCTAACCCAAATCTGATATTTAGTGTTACCCTTTATATAGTCGTTTTGTTTGAGGAGATGAACAGGTTTAGGGTGAGTTGATATTATGATTCCAGTATATATATATATAATTTTTTAGGTTATTTACTACTATATATAATAAATCATTACTATTCATAAATTGCAGGTCTCATTGGATGAATACATATATACTATATCACTTCTATACTGAGACTTACTTATAGAATATAATGGATACACAGAAGGGATAGGAGAAACCAGAGACCCGGAGATGCCAATTAATGCTGAAATCACGGTTTCAACTCTCGTACGGATCTGCAGGGGTTGGAAGAGCGTACAATGTATCGGGGCGATACTTTTTGTACGATACAGTATCCCGCCACACAACGCTTGGTTCGGGAAAGTTACTGACTCGTAACGGTATCGAAAATCAAATTTTTATGTACCGGTACCCGGCCCGGCAGGCACGCCCCGGCCCGGAACGACGCGCCCAATCAAATTTTGTGTACCGGTACCGAAAAACATCGGTACTTTTAATCGGTACATTTTTGATGTATCATGGCCATGCTTTGTTATAGGAATAGGAACGGATGACTAAATTATTTTTCTTAGTTAACTTATTAATATTTTGTGTTTTTTTTACATTTAATTTGGATTTTACTTCTTTTTTCTATAAGTTAATTTTTTACCGTATTCTTGTTATCTAATAGATAACGTTGTTATATTTTATGAAAATAATGTTAACTTTATTTTTAATCTACTTATATCATGTGGTCATATTTCTAATTTTTTGTTTTTTTGTATTAATTTATATATATTATTGAATACAAAATTATAGGCCCCCTCCTTTGCTCAAATATGCGTCATATTTATATAGGCTTTAATAAGGACTTGAATTTTATTATCGGAATTAATAAAAATAAATGACAATATTTTTTCTACCAGCTGATTTACTCTACACATGGGAACTTTTCATGAAACTTAATATTTGAAAGCTAGTATGTAGATGATGGCAAAGTAGTAGGACGAAGTCTCTCTCAAAAAATAAGATGGGTTGGAGAAAATGCAGCCTCGACTTTTAACCAAGTTGTTTATGCAACCAAATTTATACTTCATGACTCAATACACTTAGATTATGAGCTCTTATCTTAACTCTTTTAGTTGTTCTTTGCCACTAGAGGGTAGCCTTGTCGGAATTTGTTTTATTATTAAAAAATCTCATTTATGCTTTGTTATCAAGGGTACTTCTTTGTTTACTAAAGATATTTACTTCTTTACTAGGTATTTCCAGCACTCACGGGCGTTAGGATCGGGAGCACATGGGAGGGAAGCTGCCCTGTAAATTTATGCATTTATTTTACCTACACACAACCGTGTTTCCTATGTGCCCCAGCCATGTAAAGTTGGTTATAAATTCTATGTATCAATTCTCTAAGCATTTTTTACTTATTTTTACTTCAACAAATTGACATATGGTTCACAGCATTCTTCCTATGGTTCCTCAATATATATATATATATTATATATATATATATATATATATTATATATATAGTATATATATTATATATATATATATATCTACATCTACACACATATATTATTCACTACTAGATATATATATGTGTGTGTGTGTGTGGTGTGTGTGTGTGTGTGTGTGTGTGTGTGTCGTGTGTGTGGTCTCGGCTAATGTGCCAACAAGAACGGGATACTTCCCCACAGACCCCTTCAAATATTAAGCAAACGTAGGAATAAAAGGGTCTATATGCGAATTGCTCTGAACCTCGATTTTCAAAATAACCGTGTGGTTCGATAATTAACTGCATTTTAATGGCAGAAAATCTATTTAGGGTTTCAATAGAGACATGTCTCTCGATTCAAATTGGTTAGTTACTTCTCAACTACACAAACGCGGAAAAATATCGGTGCTGCCACGCACCACACACATCTGTCGTAATGTTTTCCAAACAAATGTAAGTTGTATAGGTTTAGAAACATGGTGAATGAGGGCCGAAACACTCCCATATACAGCGCTAAAGATATATATATTAGGTAAAACTATTAAGTTTTAGTTACGTATGAACAGTTATAGTATTGAATGATAGACATGATTTATATTGCTACGCTCACAATTCCCGTTGTATCATTTAAACGTTTCATGAACCATAAGTATTATTATGGTATAGGTATATGAAATCCTTTTTCTGTAGCACCTTCTGATTTATGTGAGTACAAACATCTCGTACTACACATACGCGTATATGCATGTATAAATTATACGCGGTGCTCGAAATGTCTGTTCTTACTTCCATAACGCAAAGATTCAGCCTGTCTGGTCCACACCCCATTTCTCTTGTGGACAAATAGTATACTGCTTCATTAACTTATAGGAATAATAGTAGTAATTAAATATTTTTGGAGTCGACTATTTCAGAATAATAGCGTGTAGTTAGATTACAATAACTTATTATAGTGTTAGTTACTTTTATAACGTTTATTTGACTTAACCTTATAGGTGTGTGTAATCACTTCCAACCATAGACACGTTTCTCATTCAAGGTAGCCCAGCGGCTAATACTCACAACGATTTGAGTAAGGTCTGTGTGATACTCGGAGGCCACACGGGAATAGGACCCAATGTTCCTATTATCCCCTACCGGGTGCTGTTTACGTTTTAGATGATGTTTGCACAAGCCCTTGCGGTAAATGTGCTGGGCATACTTCTTCATGCTAGGTAGTATACAGAATTCTTCTGACGTGTCTGTATGGTGCGTCACGAGGAAGGTCTGACAAAGTAGTGGGCCAGAAATTCTAATTCCATTCGCTTCTAGGTTTTTCCTATAGTTAATGTCCCGGCGATCAGCATATTTATTCTAGCAGTTCACACTACACCATTTTATCGGAGTACTGCCTGGTTTTGTCGCAGTGTTTGTAGATGATATTCCGGGGTGTTTTCCTCGGTCCCAGTACCGATAAATTCCACGCATTATCGTGAGTTGCCAATTATTTAGGTAGAACCTGGCCTCATCCGTACACAAATACGGAAGCTGCTTTGCGTCAAGTTTATTGTCAAAACCATGGAACACATTTGGACTACGAACTACAACCAGCGTCCGGGATCGCGGGATGCAGACCGTGCACTATGTGTGCTCTGTAATGAAAAAATGTTTGTACATATGTGAGAAATGCACCGTACGTTTCTGTCTGCTGTAAGTAAGTTGTTGGGTGCTACCGTGATAATAACATAGACGTTCAACTCCATGTCAAGGGGTACGAGTGGGTAGGTTGAATTTGGGTGGCGAGATTGTCAGTTGGTCGACTTAATTCTTTGAAAAAAAACTAGTGTTACAATCTGTAACATGTATAGTGGGATGGCCGGCTCAAACGATCTGGATTCTTCCGTCCAGACACCTCCGTAGCTCTGTGGGCATTCTTGCCTTCCAGAATAAACGCATCAACCACATCCGTCAGTTCCTGGGTTGTATACATATTATTAGGCATAGTGTTATCGGATGTTACAATTAAATAGCTGTGCTAAGATTATACATTCGTAAGTGTTCCGCTGACTGTTGTAAGATTATACTGGAATACCGATCCCCTACAGAGTAGTGTGTCATATTACCTTCGAAATTTATAATTTAGTTGGTTGACAATAGTAGCAAATGTAATATTAAATATTACACATAAATGTGATATGCTCTTCATGGAGGATTTATATGGGGGTTTGTACCCCATTCAGCCTTTTCTGAACGTATTACAACTAACTATTGGTATCTGCAAATATCTTACCGCGGGGATTGCCTAGCTAAAACAACGTTTTTTGTCTGGATGAACGGTCTCATGAAAACTACATACTTCTGCATAGAAATTGCAACTTTCAAGCATCGAAACTAACACACGTTTATTGAAAATATTCGGGGGTTCATGAGGAATTCGCATTACTGTGGCATTAAAGCAATAACCTATAATACATTAGCAAAAAATAACTACTTCCGATTAAATTAAGACAAAAACCTTTTACTCCACAAGCTTAAATAATAATAATCCTCATCATTAAACGGAAAAAAATATTCCTTTGGTTGTATGTATAGTATATATATATATATATATATATATATATATTATATATTATATATTATAATATATATATATATATAATATATATATATATATATATATAATATATTATTATATATACTATATAATATATTATATAGTAAAAATAAAACGAGAGACAGAAACAACATAAATCTTTTTGCCTTATGTATATTATAACTATTTATTGAAATTTCATTTATCAGTATTGTTTTTCCACATATATGAAAATGTATCGATGTACCGGCGATACAGTACCGAGTACCGGTATCGCCCAAACGTTTTCACAAAGTACCGAGTACTGGTATCGCCCAAGCTATTTTTCGAAGTACCGATGTACCGGTATCGCCATTTTACCCACCCGGAATCAAATGTCCCTCGCGGAGATTTCTCAATTTTATAGTAAAAAAATTTTATTCAAGTTGACATGCACTATAATAACTATTTAATTATTATAGGTATATCTTATCTATCTATTTTCATACGGATATATATATATATATATATATATATATATATATAATATTATATATATATATATATATATATATTATATATATATATATATATAAATATAATAAAGTATATATTAAATTAATATATATATTATATATATTCTATATTTGATGACGTCTTTAACGTCTGGCCATGGTCTGGCGTTGTACTTTGATCGTACTAGGCCGGGTGGTGCATTTTGTGAGCTGTGTGAAGTGCATTTAAAAAATGATATAGATGTGCTTCAAAAAACAGGTGGAGTTTTTATATCATGCCCTTTAAATAATTTTAGAAAAGCTACCGGATGTTCAGGAAAACTGGAAAAACATTCAAAATCAGATAAGCACTGTAAGGCTATTTCAATGGAAAATACTAGATTGCAGGGCTTAAGGGCTCCTGTCCAAACACTAATGACTCAACAGAGTGAAAGTGAGAAAAATGTTAACAGAGAAGCTTTTGCAGCGTTAGTTAGAAGCGCATATTTTTTAGCTAAAGAAGAAATACCTCATACCACCAAATATGAAGCATTATTAGTTCGTAGGATTTTAGTAAAAAACAACAAACCTCTTGAGGACTGGATTAAAGCCCAAAGTGAGAGATCGACATACATTAGTAATTTAATTGCTTCAGAGTTATTGCTTTCTGTTGGTGAAGTCTTGGACAAACAAGATGAATATTTACTTAGTGGTAGATATTACTCTGTAGTGGCAAAGATGAATCCAGCGAACATAAATAATCAAAGTGAATTGTCACTGTTAGTTCGCTATGTAGTTAGCTCAGTTTACATAGCAAGTAGAGAGGTTTTTTAAGTATTGGTTTTGATTAGGATTAAAAATGACGGCAGAGTCATATTTTTGAGCTTTGACTGATGCTTCAAAAAACAACGAAAAATTCTTTTTTACGAGAAAATTAGTATCATGTTCTTTTGACGAAAGTTCTCTGCGAATTACTATAGTGGTAAGTGCGTAGTATTGTCGCGCGCGGAATGATTTTCGGAAATGAAAAAACAATGTAAATTACCCTATTATTTCACCTGTTAGAGACCCACGTTTTAAAAATCGCTTGCTTAGTTCGCTAATTCCCAGAAAAAATGTTTTAAGAAAATGATTAAAGAGAGCTTTACAATGTTGTTAAAGATATCTATAAGCTTTTTCATTGTTCTCCTAAAAAGAGAAAAGATTTTACATGAAATTCAAAAAATCATGCTAGACGAGCCCTGCCTTGGAAGATTCAGAAGCTGCAATGACGTACGTTTGGCTTAAGCAACTATCGTACGGTCTATGTGTGTTTTTTTATCGTTTTTCAATCAATATTGGATGGCTATGTGACACATTTACAAAGGTGGTGCCGGATTTAGCAAGTTTATTCTGGTGAATTCTTTTAGAAATGACTAATATAAGTTTTATAGTGAGTTTGGCTATTTTAGATGTAATACTGAGTGCCTTGTCAAATTTAAGTTGGGTTCTCTAAAAGAAACTCTTAAACTTCATCTCTTGTCCCAGCTTATTATCTGGGGAACATGTTGGTCATTTTTGAAAAACAATCATGAAAGTCTATTGTGGTATTGAAAATTGAGATAATGAAACTGCCAATATGAAAATTAAGGCCTTGAGAAATTATGTTTCCAGGATTTAAACAAGGAAAATTTTTATTGATAACCAAAAAATGTTTAATAAAATTGCATTAGAGGATTTGTAGATAGTGTAGCAAACGAAATAAAACAAAGATTTAATGATAAAGCTGTAAGATTAATACAGCT
>JABUQX010120483.1:30000-32500 GCA_015478945.1 Trachelipus rathkii | reverse complement strand
TTATCTCTCGCACCCTTATTACAATGACACTATTAATTACTCTCCTAAAGTCCTTCGGAAATAAACCCTCCACAAACGCTTTGTTTCACAACTTTCTTATCCAAATCACACTCACTCACATTATTGACAAATTTAGTAGTATTTTCATCTATATTTGCTAATTTGCTGTTATCAAAGTCATGAAGAACAGCACGGATTTCTGCAACATATTTTTTCATAGAGTCTAAACAACGAATGTGGGATGTTTTTGTAAGTATGATATTGAATGTTTGAAAAATCTTATCAATTGCTTGTTTCCAAAAACGCTGTATGATGATTGTGAAGATTTGCCGGAATTGATCTCCCCAGTAAGGCTACTTTCATTTCATTTACTCTTTAATCATGTTTTTTTATCTTTTCTGCCTTGTATCCAAGTTCAAGTGAAGCTTAGTGTTCCCCTTATAATAATTAATATATCAAATATCGCCAATACATAATACCATTTCTTGGATTGCAAGTGATGATAATCTTCATTGTCTTTTCATTCAAGAAAACTAATTTGTACATCATTTAAAAGTAGTTAAAACCGTTGCAAAAAATTTAACTTTAAGATTAATATATTAATCCATTGTGCAGATAGCATAATTTCTTTGTTCACGTCTACCAAAGTGTATTTAATAGTAGCTTCGTTGCTGGATTTACTTCATTTCTGATTGGGAATTGTCGATGTAAATTATGTTATATGTCCATGCATTTTTCGTATTAGTCTCTTCTGGCTTAAATTGCTTTGTTCTGATTTAGAATTGATTTCATTGATAAACCTGTATAAATGTTTTGAAGTTTGTTCATGTCTTTTCTTTACATAAAGCTAGATTCTATTGGAATCTATCCACTCATTAAGGAGCGTTACGTTCCGTGTTTTTGGTATATGGATACAGTTTCTTTATGTTGTTAACTTGAATCAATCTAGATATTGTTCTTCTTGTGTATTCTTTGAAAAAATATTATCAATTTCTGACCTCAATATTTTCTTCTTTACAATGAAATCACACGTAACAATTGGCTCTTTAATAAGAAATATAAATTCTTTCTAAAATTAGCCATTCTGCTAAATTAATCAGCAAACTGTAGGCGACTGCTACTTGACATCTGTTTTTCGTATCCTTGATTTTCAATTCTGTAGATGAATATAAGGCAGCATTTGATTGATTGTTTCAATGTCTTTAAAAGCTGTTTGATTTACATTTATGTTGATGTCTATGGTATAATTCTCATGAATACTGTTTTACGTGTTGTAGAGTTGCTAGCTTTATAAGACTTTTATTTATTCGCTTGTCTTTATATCTAGTATAGAGTTTCAAATAATTAAGGAATTCTGAGATTTATTTCACCCTCTCAACTCCTTTTTGTTATATTGTTTTCCATGTCTCGTAAATGGCTTTTTGTGCATTTTCTCTTTATTTTATTTGACATATATCTTGAAGGGACGCATATGCCTTTGCAGCTGCTCTGCTATTGAGTCTTTTGATTTGGTTATATTATATGTTTCTCTGTTGGGCTTCTTATTTTAGATTTACAGTCATACAGTTTTTTTTCTTTTTCTTTTTATTTCATTTTATTTATTGTTTCATGTCATCGTTTAAACGTTGTTATTATTATTTACTATTTGGAAATAGCATTTATCTTGGCTTTTCCCAAATTAAAATTTCCCCTTCTCTGGTATTTGCTAATATATTATTTTATATTTTTATTTATAATATATTTTTATTATATATTATCATTTTATTTTATAATTATATTATATTATATATTATTATATTTTATTTATATTTTTTATATATTTATTTATTTTTTATTTTATTTTTTATTATTTTTGTTTTTATATTTTATTTTATTTGTATTATTATTTTTATAATTATATTAATTGTTTATTATTTATTTTTTTTTTTTATTATATTATTTATAGGTAAGTATATTTTATATATTTTAGTTATTTTTGTTTAATTTATTATGAGTTGTATATTTATTGATTTTGAGTATAGTATTGGATATTTTATATGTTTATTATATTTTATATATGTATTTATTACTTATTTTTTTGTTATTTATTTAGGTAGTAATTGGGTTGTGTAGGGTATTTTTATTTGTTATATTAGTTTGATGTGGTATATATATGTATTTTTTTATTTGAGTGTATTGGTTGGTATTTTATAGTTTAGTTTTATATTTTGTCAGCTGGTGAATACTAGTACTTATATGAAAGTTTATGTAAAGAATGTACTGTATGTAATGCTACCGGGGTTAATAATATCCGTTCTCTTATGAATATTGTCTTTGGTAGCATTATTTCATTTTGAGTAAAGATTTGTATATCTCGCACAGACTTTTGTGTTTTTTATTCTTGTGTTGCATATTGGTGATTTAAAATTAAAAAGGATTCCATATGGAAGCCTTACCGTTTTCGGACCTGTCTGTGCATTTCTTAGTATTTTATGCGGTGTGCACGGTAGTATTAAGACGT
>JABUQX010120483.1:10000-15000 GCA_015478945.1 Trachelipus rathkii | reverse complement strand
ATAATAAAATAAAATAAATATTTCCGTGAAACACATAATAAACAGAAACACATAATAAATTTACACAAAATAATTGAAATAACACTGGCAGAGTCACTCCAAACTCACTTTCAATAGAGCATATCGTGACTGGAGACATAGTTAATTATATTTATGAGTGTCCGCAAATGTACGACTTGAAAAAAATAAAGTTAAAATTACCTAATCATTTCTGTAGAATCATGTATAAATACTTTTACAAAAACAAATGAAACAATTAGACGGATAATGAAAGAGTATTAGGAAATTGGAGAAAAAGACAGGGTGGTTTGTTATTTTTTAAAGGTATATAGACGCCTGGGCAGTGTCGCGGACACATCTAAAGATAACAATACACGTCGCAAATACGTTGCATTTGGAACGAAAAACCGTACATCACATAAGACGTAACAGCAATGTCACATATACGGACGTATGTGTGATTGAGAGTGCGACGACATTAAACGTCGCCTGTGATGTATTCTGCAAACCATCTGTGCTAATACTGGGATATATTTGTATGTTATTGGGGGACCTTTGTTTTTGGGAATCCTTAATTTACTAATAAATAAAAGCACCAAGAGTTCTAAACATCTTTATTCCCAAATATTTGCGGCGTTTCGGGAATTGTACATCCCATTTTCAAGGCTACAAAAAATAACAACAAATATAATACGACATAAATTATAACATCTTTATCCTTAATGTACCGTACAAAAATATATTATATATAACACAAATAATAACATATAAACATATACATAGATATACAATAATAATTAATAATTGTTATAAAAATAATAATAATTTTTAATACTTACACATAACACAATATATAACATAGCCCATATCATACAAAATAATTTAAAAATATACAACATAGATTATATTACTTAATAATTACTATTTTAAAACTGAAAACCTAGCCTTAATAAGGTGCTCACCATAAAAATTCCCATTAATGTAATAAATTACTAAATTATTAGTATTTTAGATGCAGTATTGTTGCTTGTGCTAAGCGATGGAGTGAGAGTTTTGATAAAGAATGATTCTAGAATACGTAAGTCTGTTTGTTGGTTGGTTTGGGCTATTACTTTAAAATTTGAGACCGATAACGGATGGTGTTTTTTGTCTGCGTGTTCTCTGATGTTCGAGTTGGGAGGATTAGTGATATTTTGGCCTGTGCACGGTGATATTCCCAGATGCTCACTCGTTCGAACAATGAGTTGGCGCACAGTGCTGCCAACATAGATAGCAGAGCAGCTATCACACTGAAATTTATAAACAACGAGAGAGCGCAGGATGTCCGGCAGTTTGTCCTTGTGATTTAAGATACTATGGATTGTATTAATTATTAGAATTGAAAATCAGTCAAAAATTAACAAATAATTTTAAATAATACATTAAATTAAAGCCAATCCGATTTTCACTTCTAATTATGCATGTTTTATTGTTTGTATTATATATAATATATTTTGGTACGGTACTTTATACTTTTTATCGGCATTCATATTATTAATTTTTATAACCTTGATGATGAGATGTATAATTCCCGAAACGTCCCAATCAATTATCAATAAAGACGTTTAGAGCCCTGCTGCTTTTATTTATAGTCAAATTAAGATTTCCAAAAAACAAAACCCGCTAATTATTTATATATATATATATATATATATATATATATATATATATATATATATATATATATATATATATATATATATATGTACTATATATATATATGTATAATATATATTAGATATATATATATATTTATTAGATATATATTAGTATATGATATATATATATATCTATATATAAGTATATATAATATATATATATATATATATATATATATTATATATATATATATATAAATTATATATTATATAATATATATATATATAGAATAATATTATATATATATATACTATATTATATATACTATAATATATATATTATATATATATATATATATATATATTATATATATATAAAAAAAAAAAATCGCTATATATTATATATAATACGCTAATTATTTATATATATATATATATATTATATATATATATGCATAGGCGTACGTCAAGTATTTGGTTCACAAATAAATGCGAGGAGAAATAAATTTTGGAGTGCGAGTGATGGTAATTGCATTATGGTTCAATATAAATATAATGCTACCGGAGCCACTGATTTAACTCGTACAACTGCAGAATGTCGTGATTACAATTCCTTTTACTGTGTTGGTTATGTTGCTTTTTAGTAAAAAGTCTTTCAAATATTTATTTGTCTTTCTTTGAGAATTACTTTACTTTGAACAAATAAATTTTGACATATTATTTTTATTATCTTGTTTTTTAGCATTTTATTATTATTTTTTATTTATTTATTTAATTATTTTATTTATTTTTTGTTTTCAATTCACTGTTTTATGTGTGTTTGATTTTGTTTGAATATCATAAATGATGATGTTATATCTTAACTATTTAAATATATCCTGTATTCCAAAATTAATTAGTTTGCGTATCTATATTTTGTGATGTTAAATAATAAAAAAAAATTGCTTGAATATGATTTTTACTTTTATTTATTCCTAAAGCAAGAGATGGATCAAGTAGCAGGAGGACAACTTGGCCAATCCTCCCTGTGTATATATATCTATCTAATTTTGACTTTCACGTTTTGACTCCGTCAAAAAGTGAAAGTCAAAAACTTTGTTACGTTATCATATATTCATTGGTCTGTATGATAATTAGACAAGGTTATGATAAATGTTTGTTAAATATTACCATACTAATGTAAAATTTACATTGATATGTTAGAGATATGCTTGACAAAGTGTGAATAGGTTACTTTTTGTATGCTGCGTTAGCTACTTTACTGTGGCGAAGTTTGGAACTTTGTTAATGTTAGCTGTTTATTCGTGCTTAAGGTATGTTAGGTTTGTCTTTGTACATTATATTTTTAGTTCAGGTTATGATATGTTAGCTTTATTGGTGATGAAAACTTTGTTACGTTAGCATATATTCGTTGGTCAGTAAATAAAGAACTTATTTTTAATTTATTTTTTTCCAAAATGAAACTCGCATTTGGCTTGAATCAATAGATTAATAGATCATGGAAGGGTGGAGGGGAGGGGAGGGGAGGGGAGGTAGGGGCGGAGTGGTTTGATTTACTGATTTACTGCTTTAGATGCTGTAAAAACGCAAATTTTTATGTTATAAAAATAAAAAGAATAAAAATTTAGTAAAAAATATACTTTTAAGCAAAATGAAATAAAAATAAAAAAAAGTTTTGTGTTATGTTATACAAAATATGACTTGAATCAATAGGTCAATAGATCAATAGATTATGAGTGGGGTGTGGAGGGTAAGGTGGGTTGTTTAATTTGCTGATTTACTGATTTCCTGCTTTAGGGTGTGTAAAAACGCAATATTTTTAAGTTATAAACATGAAAAGCATAAACAATTTTGTAAAAAAATATATTTTTTAAACAAATAAAATAAAAAGAAATAAAAGTTTTGCGTTATGTTATACAAAATATGACTTAAATAAATAGATCAATAGATAATGGGCGGGGTGGGGAGGAGAGGGTGAGTTGTTTTATTAACTTATTTACTAATTTACTCCTTTAGGGTGTGTAAAAACGCCAATTTTTTACGTTATAATCATGTAAAGCATAAAAGTTTTAGTAAAAAAAATATTTTTTAAACATATAAAAAAAAAAAAAAATAGTTTTGTGTTATGTTATACAAAATATGACTTGAATCAATAGATCAATAGATCAATAGATCATGGGTGGGGTGGGGAGGGTAGAGTAAGTGATTTGATTTACTGGTTCACTTTAGGGTGTGTAAATATACAAATTATTTAAGGTATAAACATGAAAAGCATAAAAATTTAGTAAAAACAAAATGTTTTAAGCAAATAAAAAAGAAAATAAATAAAAAATTGAAAAAAATAAATAATAAAATTTAAAAGGTGAATAATATATGAAAATTGAGTCAACTCAAACTTCATGCTCTTCCTCCAGTCGTATTTACCCTTCCTCTTCTGTGTGCTCTCCAAATTTCATTACTCTTTGTCAATTTTCCATGTTTTGGGGTTCAGCCCCTACACCATGTGAACGTAGTTACGAAGTTACGTGACGAAGTTACCTTATAAGAAAGGTGTATACCGAGTTTTATCCTTCTGTGTTAATTTTCATGGATTTGGAGCATCGCTCCATCCTTCAATGGGCGTAGCGTCACATAACCACTGCTGGACAGGGGTCACCTTATAAGCAAGGTGTATAATAAGTTTCATCCTTCTACCTTAATATCCAAGGTATTGGGGCTCAGCCCTAACACCCAGTGAACGTAGTGTCACTTTACTTTGGCTGTACCGAGGATACATTATAAAAAGGGTGTATACCAAATCTCATCGTTCTATGGTCATTTCCTACTTGGAGGGAGCCAGCACCCCCTTCCAGGGGTGCACGGCCACGTTTCCTGTGCTGCATCGAGGATGCATTATATGAAGGGTGTATACCAAGTTTCTTCCTTTTACGGTCATTTCCTTCTTGGAGGGGCTAGCACCCCACTCTAGGAGTGCGCGGTCATGTAACTTCGTCTACGACGAGGATACCTTATAGGAAGGGTGTATACCAAGTTTCATCATTATACGGTCATTTCCTACTTGGAGGGGCCAGTACCCCCCTCCAGGGGATGATCAGTAAGGTAACCGCGTCGTAGACGAGGTTACATCACCCTCTATGGGGCGCCTGTAAAAGTAATTGAGGAACAAGAACACGGCGAACAAAACCATCCCCCAACACGGCGTCACCAGAGCGACTAGAACGAGCTGGATACCAGTAGCAAACTCCATCCGTTACTAGGTATGGTGCGGTGCAGTCGGTGCGGTGCGGTGCGGTGCTGCGCGGGACCTAAGGCGGTGTTTAAGGTTCAATGCGGAGAAAATATATACATAATTAATACTATTTA
>JABUQX010120482.1:5000-24137 GCA_015478945.1 Trachelipus rathkii | reverse complement strand
CAATTTTTATTTATTGTATCACTCTTCACTAGTTCATTTTTATTAATAACATCCAGAATTTACTCTGCGGTTCTTCAAACTTTCTCACCCTACCCATTACCTGCCTCCTTACTAATAACCTCATCCCAAAAAATACCCAATTCGCTTCTTGCACCATCAAAACACACACACATTCACTCACCTCCCTCTCATTTATGGGTAATATTGTGCAGATTTTCGAAGTGTTCCCTTCCACCATCCCCTTCACATCCCATGTTCATCAGTTACAAAACGCACCCCTCCCTATGTCATTTATTCTAAGCAGATTGCTCCAACTTATTCTCATTCTACCTTCGCGCCTTCCTCTCCAGAAGACGCTCTATTCTTGTTATGTTCGCTACATTATTTCCTCCATGTCCAAACTGTTTCTATCGACTTTACCTCTTGTTTTCTCCTACGTATTAACACCTTTTAGGTATTTTCTTTTTTCCGTCCTTAGTATAATTCCAGCATTCTTTCTTTTGAAACGTTTCATCATTTGCTTTTAGACATTCAACGCACGGCTTCCTTTCTTTACCATTTAACATTTCATCACCTCTTCTATCCACCATTCGCTCAGGCGCAACAATGTTTACATTACTTACTTGCCTACTTTAGCACAGTCCACACACTTCCTTGTTGCACTACTACAATTGCTTGCCTTCATTATGCCCCCAGATTTGTTCCAGTATTAAACCTTGTCACATTCAAAACCGACTTTATTTGCTTTTTAAAATGTTTTTTACATACTTATCCCTATTCTCTTGCTCACTTAACCTCTCACTCACTCTTAATTTTACTTACTTCCTTTCGTATTTCACCTTCCTCTCCATTCAAGCCCCCACTAACTTAATTTATACAGTTAGCAACCGAAACAGAATGATCCGGATAAATCCCCATTCACGTAAACCATTCCATTCCATTATAGTGGTATATAAATAATATATACGAAATATATACAATATATATATATATATATACTATATATACTATATATATATATATCTATTATATAATATATATATATATATTAAACTAGGTTTCAGGCACTTATTAACTAGACATAAAAATTGGCAACTCTATGTGACTTCCTGGAAAATTTGCAACCATCGTGCAGCGCTACGCGTCTTGGACCGTTTCCTGCTTGCGTTTTTTTATGTTTTTTAAAACATGGGACCATATAAGGATATGGAGGAGAAAGAGGACATGTAGATATAGTTACGGTGTTCTTAATTACAAACAAATTACATAAATGTGTTTTTCATCCTGCTTATAAAAGGCATTGCCTTTTATACGCGTCGTATCGACTAAAGTTTACTATTGCAAGAATAAATTAAGCGGAACAGGCACGGCTGGCGAAGAATCGCAGGGGCAGAAAGCCAGCATATCGCATGAGCGCGCTAGCTACGGCATGATCTCTCAGTCTGTGACAAAAATAATAGGCTCATTTATGCCTAGGCGCTACTAGGGTTCCCGGCGGGCATAGGGCGCATAAGGCGCGGGGCACAAAAAAATTATAGGCGGGCGCCGCAGATCTGATTATTATATATATTTATTATATCTATATAATAGTATATATATAGTATATTTACTAAATTAATATGTTTATTCATATATAATATTATTATATAATACTGATAGTATATATATATATATATACTATATATATATATATATATATAATATAATAATATATATATATTAATATTGTATATATATATATTAATTATAATATATATACGTATATATTATATATATATATATATATATATAATATATATACTATATATATTATATTATATATACTATATATATTTAATAATATATAAATATATATATACTTACTTCTTACTTCTTACTTACTTCCTCCTGCCGCAGGAAGGAATTCTTCATCTTTGTCATCCGCGCAAAGCATTTGTTTTCCAGAGCCGTCCCTCTCCTGCACTGTTCCTCTCTCTTCAAGCACTCTCGATAATTTAGTAGAATGACACGTCTTTCCAGAGGTCCTCCACCGATCCGCCCATTTTTTCGGTATCCTTCCCGCTTGGCTCTTCTGTGCCCTTCTTGGTGTTCCCGATTCCCATCTCTTTTCGGCATTTCGTCTCCTGCTCCATCCTCTTCAGATGTCCACACCATCTCGAAATCATTCCGCACAATCCATCTCCAGATTGTCATTCTTGCTCCACCCTTATATCTCTCTAATAAACTTCATTCTTACTTCCTGGTCTCTTCCATACTACTTCCAATCATAGTTCTTATATTCCTCATTTCCGCCGCTTGTATTCTACTCTCCGTCTCTTCTCGTTGTGTGTCCCATGTGTCCGCTCCGTATTTACAGCAGCTCGAATGTCGGAGCGGTATGCTGTTAAAATACACTTTTTTAACCTCTATTCCGAAGTTGTCTGTCTTTCAGTGTTCATGGATTGGAAAGGTTTAATCCGCTCCTTCATAACCTAATCCATGACTTTTCCCATTCTTCGTGTAATGCTTGTCTAATACAGCAATATTGCACTATATTTATTGAAAATCCTCCGACGATAATTGCACTGGTATATTACTCGCCCTCTTCACATCCTCCTCTTCACATCATTCTCATCCCCTCCTCGTTCTCGAGTTGACTGTTATAATTCTCTGTCTTCAGTGTAGCTGTATTCATCTCTCGCCTGCCTTCCTCCAGACTCCTTCCAGCAAACAAGCTTCACGAACCTCTCGGATTCGCCTGTCTCTGCTCTCGACTCCAAATGCAGATCGTCCGATATTCCATCTTTGTCCCCATTCAAATTCTCCCAGTCTCTCTTTCAACTATTCTTTATCACAAGCGTCTAAATATTAAATCTATAAACAGCAGTGGCGATTGAAACCACTCCCCTGGCTATCCCACTCCTGTTTTTCACTCAAGACCATCTATACGTTCTCGGACTCAGTTCTTACATTAGCAGCTTTTTTTTGACAATCTGTCTCAATCATCACTTTTCTATCCTTTCTGTTATCTACCCCTTCACTCCATTAATTCCTCTCCATAGCTCCTCCAGCAGCTTTTTTCATTGGCACCGAATCGAATGCCTTCTGCAGATCGATGAAGGCTACAGAGTATCTCTTGCCATATTTCCAGCATCTTCTCCAGAGACCTGTCTCGCAGTGTGAATAAGAGGCTCCGTGCGTTCCTTCTTCTATACCCTTACTGACTTCATTCTCCGAGTCCGGTCTATTTATCTCGTCAACCTCCCCTCCAATATTCTTTCGTAAGTTTCGTTCAGGATGGTACATCAGTGAAATACCTATTAATTATTACAGCTTCCAGCATCTCCTACCTTTAATATCGGTTCGATTATTATTGCCTTGCGCCACCTTTTCCTGGACCTTTCCGCTCTCCCAACACTATGATTCACTCAAACTGATCGATTCTCCCTTTCAGCGTCCTCTCCTCCCTCCAACACCAACTCCACAGCCACTCCATCCTCTCCTGGAGCTTTACCTTCTTCATTCGCTCTTTAGTAGCCTCTTCCATATAATTCCTCGCACCGTTATCTCTCCCCGTTCATCTCCCTCTCCTTCACTTCCCTCGGTGATCTGCAGCTTCCTATCTTCTTGTCTCTGATTCTACATTAGCAGATCTCTTCATAGTATTTTCAGTCCATCTACTCATTTCTTTCTTTTCGCGGTTCTCATAAGAATCTTCTCCGTTTCTTATCTTTTCATATTTTTACTAGTATACGCTTTTTGGCTTTTCTATTACGGCTTTCGCCATTTTAAATAGCTTTTTCGTTCCCTTTTGCCACACACTCTTGTTATCTCTCCTGGTCATTCCTTCGGTCTGCCATCTTTTTTTGCTCTCCTCTTTATTCTCTCTGCCTCATTCCTTGCCATATACATACTTCCTCCCTAGCTGCCGCTGGGTCTTCTTTTCAAGCCACATTCCTCATTTTTCTGTTTTTTTCTAATTGCTTTTTTCAGCTTCTTTCAGTCTCCACCATTGTTGTATTGCGTCTTTTCTGAGTAACCTCCAACCCATCTTTTTATCAAGAGTTTTCTTCTGCCAGCTTTCCCCTGATAACATCTATTGCACAGTTCTTCGTGTTTCTTCCTCCATTCCTTAGGGTTTCCTGCACATTTTCCCGTTCATATTTTCTGTCTCGTTTCTTGTTCTTGCCAACTTCTTCACTCTGGATCAGCTGCCCTCTTCTGCTGCATTTACCTTACCTCCCCTCTATGCCTTCATATCCGCTACCAACAGTCTATGATCCGTAATCCAAGGACATCGGGAATCCACCTTTACATTCTTTCATGCTCCTTCTCTATCGGAGCTATCATGTATAAGTCTATCACCGATTTTTGATCAAAGTGTTCCGGTTGGGAACTTTGATGGCAACTCTATACGTAAAATATGCGACTCTCTATGCCTGAATAACGTATTCATTATTTTTAGATTGTTTCTCACACAAAAATCGATCAATGTCTCTCCCTTCCATGTTTCCTTGTTCTCCTTGAATGGTCATTGTATACTACGTACGTCTCTCTCTCTTTTGCTACTCTACGTCCGTTGAAATCTCCCATCAAAACACGCAACCTCCCCCTCCTCATCCGATCCCCACCTCTTCTTCCATCAATCCCATAAATCTAGTTTTTTCCTCTCTGATGCCCCTAGTTGTGGTGATAATACCTGGAAATATTCTATACTTTATTCCGCCCTAATCTTCAACACGCACATCATTAACACCACTCATTTATAATTTTTACTCTTCTGGATATTTCAATGAGTGTGACAGTTCCTTACCCGGGCTACCGGTCCCATTTTGTCAGACACAAACCGAATCAGCGCAAATACAGGACTACAAATATAAATTTCCGTTACGCCGACTCCCACATGGCTTTCTTATTATTCCTATCTGTACGACCCCCGTAACGATAGTTATACATCAGAAACAATCACTTTATACTTACCACCATTCTCTTTACCCTGCTTTCAATTTTCCCCCTCACTCTCATCTCCGCCATTCCCCAACATATTAAATCTTCCTCTTTTCTTCAATAGGGTACCAATTTATCGCTGGGCACACCTAATAATTCTTGAAATGTCTTCTTGAGATTCCATGTCCGTTAAAGTTCGCTCGCAGAAGTCCGTGTTCACTAAAGTCTCGGTCCAGGCTTTTCATGTGCCCGCGCAGGCTCGCGCTTGAGTTCTGCAAGCAGTTTTATTCGGGACATGCGGCCGCATAGGCCTAATTCCTCCCCGGCCATTTACTCTTTAGACCGATAATATATCAAATATAGTATATATATATATAGATATATATACTATATATAAATATATATAAATAATATATCTATTATATATATATTAATATATATATTATATATAGCTAATATATATATATATATATGAAATATTATATATATATAATACAGAGATGGGCAAAGTACCGCTAGATACATGTAAGCGGTACCTTGCTTTATCGTTGCGATTACCATTTATTGTACCGTCGGTAGCGCCAACACTGTTGCCTGATATGTACCGATGTATCGGGTACGCCCACTGGTTTCTTTGTTTTACCGATACCGGAAATTCGTGGTGGACGGTACTTTTAATCACTTACAATTGCATTTTATAGTCAAGTGTTGTATAAAATATATCAATATAGTTATATATATATATAATATATAATATATATGACATATATATAATATATATATAGTATTATAATTATATATATATTATATATATATATAATATTATATATATATAATATATATATATATATTATATATCATATATTCACTTCTTTCCGATCTCCAGGTAACGGCTTGTCGCGGTCGAGGGTCTTACTGGCGATGATTACTTTCCTTATGATTTACTGATTTACTTGGTTAGGGTATGTTAGGAACTACCGGGAGATTGCGTGGTGGCGCTTGACATATCAAAGCTTTAGACCGGGTATGGCAAGCTGTCAGCTTGCTCTCTAAGCTCCCCTTCCTTTGGTTTCCTCCTTCTCTTGCTTACTTATGTGAAGTATTTCTTTCAAATCGCTCAATATCGGCCGTGGTTTGATGGTGCGACTACTTCTTCCTTTTCTGTCAATAGTGTCTGTCTTATCTCCTACTTTTGTGTCTTATCTCCCATTATATTCTTACTTTTCATTATGATACTTCTTTCAACCTGCACACTAAACCATTCTCCTGCATTATGCGGATGACTCAAACCCTCATCTCAACTCATTCATTCTCTCTTCTTTACTTCTAGAATTTGCCTCTCGTCTTAATTCTTTCCGATTCTATTATCGTCGCTGATCTGGATAGAATTTCCGGGTGGAGGCGTCTGAACCTTGTGAATTCAATTCTTTAAAAACCCAACTTCTAAAAGTCTCCCTCTCTAAGACACCTTCTAACTTTTTTCTCTACTTCTTTCGACAGTTCTCTCGTCTCTCTCGTTACAATATTATATAAACATCCTGGCATTTTCCCTAACATACAACAACAAAATTGTCCATTGGAAACGCTCACATCACCAACGGTTGCTAGGGCGCCTCAAAGAAACTGGGAGGTTTGTTTTTAGACTGCGAGCTTTTTTTCCTCTTCCCAGTTGCTCCAGCTTATTACCAGGGCCTCATCCGCCCTTGTTATGGAAGTTACTGCTCTCATCATCTGAGGGGAGGGGCTTTTGGGTTCATGGAATTTCACCCGGCTTTTTGGATTAGGGTCAGAGTCAAAGGCCAAAAGTTCACTTGACCCTTTCTGTACTTTCCAGTTCACTGACCCTCTATCTTTGCGGCCGATGTTGGTCCTTTATCTCTTTTCTATAGGTCCGCAGCGGCAGGTGCTCGGAGGGAGCTTATCACTCGCACAAATCCACCTTTACGTTGCCCTGTAGCACTAGGGATGCTGGTGTCTGCACATGAGTTTTGATGTTGATGTAGGTAACTCGCAGGCTAGCTCTGCATGGAGTCGCTTCCTTCTTTCTGGCCACCATCTGTATCAGTTGGATCTCTTCCAATCTTCCGTAGTTCTTCCCTGGGCTTGAATTTAATCTCCCACTTCAAGCCTGCGTTCTGTGGCTCATCTGCCGTAATTTGTGTTAGTTGTGTACTTCTGAGCGTGTAACACCCCCTCCGTTGAATCAGGGCTCTGCCCCGTGATTAGTGCGACAAAACTGTAAAACCTATACCACAACCCTAATATATATAATAAAAGTATATATATATAAATATTAAATATATATAATATTAAATATATATTAATATTAATATATAATATATTATTATAATTAAATAATATTATAATATATAAATTATATATTATATATATATTATATAATAATATATAATATATTATTAATATATATAATTATAATAATATATATATATTATAATTATATATAAAAAAAATAATAATATGATAAATATTATTTAAATAATATATTGTTTCTAATAATTTCCTTTTTGTATGCAGGGTAGCATATAGCTGCGTTTCCAGAAAAGCCGAACTGCAAAGCCCGGGCTAGAGTATACTAAACACAACAAGGCGCACAATTGAGTGACATAATTACGTATTCTCACAAGCGCACCTTATTGCGTACACTTCTACGTTCAAAATGTAAAACTAGTCAAACTAATTCAAAAAATAGCTACGCCGTGTTATAATATTGTTATAATCTCTCAAAGAATTTCGTATAGGAATTAAAATAGTTAATATATATATAGTAGTCAGGATAGTCAATGCGGGTAGAAGTGAATATAAATATACTGTTGATTTACATATACAGATATCTTATACCTCAATAAATCACAAATTGTGTTATACGTAATTGATAGTACTTGACATAAATAAGTTTTTAATATAATATTTAAGTTAATTATATTACGATACTATAATAATATAATCGTAATCATTTATACAACTTTAAAATAGAACATAATAAGTAAAGTATTTGTTACACAATTTGTAGTTTACCATAAGGTTAACTATATCAAAAAATTTCCTTACGTTATTCATCATTATAAAAGTGTAATACTATGATTTTATATGTATACCTGTTGATATATATATAGTATATTCTCTCGAAATGCCGTTCTCACCCGAGTAACGACACTATTTTGGACAACCCGGCTGCCCTCACACTATCGGACTTATATGTGAGGTAAATAACGCAAGCTTAATTATCAATGTAAAGTAGAAACGTGTTATTACCAAATATTATAGTTTAATTACGTATTATGCGATCTTACAATTTATCTCAAATTATATAGCACGTCGTGAGGACTTCAAGACTCTCACTAAGTTACTCTTGTATGTAAGTTGATGGAAGTTAGGTTGGTCATATTATTACGTTATTTTATTTATTTTTATAATTTTATTGAAGTTAGTATATTTTTAATTTTTCAATTACCTTTATACTAATAGTATCGCACTCATCAAGATAAAGTAATTACAATATAATAATTAAATAAGTACTAAGATTCCGTAGTAATAATGAAAATTAAATATAAAGAATATTAATCTAAAAAGAAAATTCCGAATTTATAATGGCGCACATACGGGGAGTAGTTACGATCGTGACAAGCTCAGCACCGCAATAACTGTCTTACTTACTTACTTCTGGGAATATTTTTGACTTAACAGCTTTGCAACCTGTCGACGATAGGAGTCTCATAATTCTATTCAACAGTATCCTACTGTGCTTATATGTCATGTAACAAGTGTATTTCCAGCGAAGCAAGCAATTAAATCTACGCTCCATTTGTTGTTATAACTACTCTTCTCTTTAAGATTTTTGTTTTAATCATTCACAAATTTCTATAAAGGTTAATGTAAGGCAGGTGTAAGTCCAATGGGAGGCAGCATATCTCTATTCAATGTTATACATTATAAAATACTGTATTTTAGCATTATTTAGGAATAAATTATTAATGTATTATGTGTGTACACTTTCCTGTTACTAATACAAAATATATATGATAATTTTTTTGTACGAAATCTGCTCTCAAAACTGTCAATGTTCTTTTAACTCCCAGGTGGATAAAACTCAAGTGATATAATTAGTACCTCATAGTATCGCCTAAAAACTAATTTTTTCAATTATAAGTATATGATACAGAAGTATCGGTAATCGCCAAAGAAGTGAGATTTAACAAGTATTCTCAATATGTACCCTAGAATCGACTACCAATAAAGCATAATATATTCAAAAATATATGGAACATAGGTATCCATTTACAACTATGTATATATAATAATATAACAATATATATATTAGATAATTATAATATATAATATAATATAATAATATATTAATATATAATAATATATAAATTATATATATAATATATCATTATATATATAATTTATATATATAATATAAATATATAAAATTAATAATATATATAATAATTAATAATAATAATTATTAATTATATATATATACATATATATTATAATATATATATATTAAGTTATATAATATATATACAATATATTATAATAATATAAATTATATTATATATATTAATAATAATATATATAATATATATATATAATTAATATATATATATATATGATTATATATTTATATATAAGTATAATATATATTATATATTGATAATAATATTATATATATATTATATCATATATAATATATAATATATATAATAATATAATTAAAGAGAGAAGGAAGATAGATAGAGTAGAGATAGATTGATATATGAGTAAGATCGAGGATATAGAATAAAGATAGATAGAAGAGAGGTAAGAGAGAAGAGTGAGAAGAAGAAGATATAAATATATAGATATAGATAGAAATATATAGTGAGATAGAAGATAGAGAGGAGAAGAGAGAGAGAGATAGAATATATATATATAGGTGTTTTATATTATGAGAGAGAAGAAAGATGATAAAATGTCATGAAGAATAGTTAAAAATCAGTTCAAAACTTTGATGTGATAAAATGAAAAGAATTAAATTTTATATTTAAACATTTATTTAATTAATAAAATATGAGTAATAAAAAAGTTTAGTAAAATTATTATATTAATTCTATAACTGTTATCTAGTTATAGTCTTACTCTAAAACCTGAGTAATTTCTATATTAGATAGCGCCGCAAGATTCACTTTGAAACTCAAATGACGTGGACATATATATATATATATATATATATAGGGCAAACCTTGCTAAGTATGTGAGAAGTACTAAAAATTTATTATTATATAAGTGAGAGTGAGTTATTATACATTTACAATAAAGATATTTATTATACTAAAAGTAAGTTGTGTAAGGGATATGAAGAAATTTCGGCAAACTAAATTTTTGATATTTGAACTATCTGAGTCCATAAATTACCTCCAGTCACGAAGTTTACTACTATAATGATAGTATATATACCTACTGATATATATATATATAGTATATAATAATTAAATTAACATGTTCGAAATTTTAAACAAATATATTTGCTTAATTTACTCCATAATATAACTATTTGATACTATATTTAATATAAGTCGGAATATACTTGATGTAAAGCTTCGATTACCTATTTGTTCAGTAATAGTGTGAATCATTTGCAATCCGGATATATAGATAAGTTAATAAACAAGGTACAGATATATTTAAGATTGCCCTATAATACATGAGACCTTTCCTTGAGAAGAATTTAACTAACTTACTACTATACTACTACTACTATACTACTACAACTACTACTACTATAAAATATATATTATAATAATAATAATAATATTATATTAATAATATATATAATAATTATAATAATAAAAATTAAATAATATATAATATATAATAATAATAATAAATAATAATAATAAATAATTATAATATAAATAATATATTAATATAATTATATATATTATTATAATATAATATATTAATAATAATAATTAATTTAATAATTATAAAATAATGAAAATTAAAATTAATATAATAAATAATAATAATATAAATAATTAATAATATATATATATAAAATAAAATGTACGAAATAGAGGTAAACTCAGTAGAACATGTTAGCATAAATACTGCTTGAGAGTGGAATAAAATTCACTAACAGTCTACATGCCACTATACTATAGAAAATTTAAATAATAAAAATTAAAACTTAATAATAGTGTAATAATTAATAATATAAATAAATAATAATTAATTAATAAATATATAATAATAATATAATATTAAATATATTAAATAATAATAATAATATAATAATAAATAATTATATAATAATAATTATAATAATTAATAACCTTAATATATAATTATATATATTAATTAAATTAATAAAACTTAATAATAATAATATAATAGTAATTTAATAAATAATTAATAATAATAATAATAATAATATAATAATTACATAAATAAATATATAATATTAATAATTAATTATATATATAATAAATAATAATTAATTTAATATAATAATTAAATTAAATATAATAAATATAATATATAATTAATAATAATTAATATAATTAATAATAATAATATATAAAATAATAATATAAAATATATTAATATGAATAATATTAAAATAATATAATTTAAATATAAATTATATAATAATAATAATAATATATAATATTAAATATAATTATAATATATATATATATATTATTAAATAATATTAATATATATATAATAATAATAATATAAATAATAATAATTATAATAAATATGTAATATAAAATAATATAATAATCAATTAATAATAGTAATAATAAATATAATATAGTTATATAATATAAATTATAAGTATAAATTAAAAAATAATATAATAATTATATAATAATTAAATAATATAATAATAATTAAATTAAATAATATTATAATAATAACTATAAAATACTAAATAATCACTAATAACAATAATAATAATTATTAAGAAATAAAAATAATATAATTATAATATATATATAAAAATAAATAAATAATTAATATAAAATAATAATATAATAAATATAAATATATAATAATTAATTATAATATATAATTAATTATATAAGTATATTATAATTAAAATGTAATTAATAATATAAAATAGTATTATATATATAATTAATATATATAGTATATATAATATAAGCCATTTGTATATATAACTTAAGTATCATATTAATTAAATTATGATTATATAAATTATATAAATTAATAATAATATAAATTAATTAAATTAATATTAAATAATAATAATAAATAATTAAATTATATAATGTATATAATTTAATAATAATAATATCTAATAATAATAATAATATGAATAAAAAATAGTTTATAAATAATAATAATAGTAGAATATAATATAAATAAATAATATAATTTATAATATATATATATATATATAATAGAATAATAATATAAATTAATATATAATAATAATATAATAAATATTAAATTAAGTTAGAGGAATAATGTATACTTAAATGGTATAATATATAATATTGAATTATAATTAATACTGAATAATTTAAATAATATATTATTAAATTCTCATAAAGTAAATAGTGATAATCATAAGGAGCTACAATTCTTGAGTTTAAATAAATTCATTGTGCAATGCTCACTTGGAAATGTTACTCCCAAAAATTGCAAGATACATGTTTGAATCTGGTTAGATTTTTAATGTTATTTATTGACTGATATTTTATTTTGTTTATTTTTTATTTTTATGAAATAGAGAAAATAAAACAAATTATTTCTGATCAATCTCCTATATTTTTACAATATCTGATCGGTTATATACCATTCTTAGGTTTATCTATTCGTAATTACATAATGCATGAAGTAGGATGACTATATAACAAAGAATGTTCAGTATAATTTAAAGTTATTATCATTCATAATAATAACAGAATTATTATCTCACTAAGTATCTGTTTATTCTGATAGATATAATTTTTATCCTATTACAAAATTGTATATTATTTAATATTACAGAATCGGTGATTAGCTTCATATACTTGAATACATAATAGAAACATAAAATTTAGGAAAAAATGAGATAACAGGCCTTCAAATCAAACACAATTTTATATATTTACATTTAAATAATATAATTAAAATGAGGCAAATAAATTTCTCCTGATCTGTAGACTCAACTCATTTTATAAGAGCTACCCATCAAATTTTTATGAGTTGCGAAAAAGCAAACCAACAGTTTAAATTATAATTAACCCTGTGGAAAGTAATATTATATATATAGGTTAAAAAACTAACTTAGGTGATGCGAAAAGCCATTACTAATATTTCCTTTAAAAATTTCAGTATTTATAAGTACTTACTATAAATATAATATAAATAATTATATAATATATTAATAATATATAAATATATAAATAATGATAATAATATATAATTAATTTAAATATACTATATATTATAAATATAAATATATATTATAATTATATATATATAATATATATATATATAATATATATATATATAATATTATCTAATATATATATATTATAATAATATTATATATATTATAATAATATTATAATATATAAATTAAATATAATATATATATATATATTATATATATAAATATATATATTTATATATATATAATATATTATAATAATATTATATTATTTAACCTTTTACAACCTTCTTGACCAACCCCTGTAATTATAGTACACTGCATATAAGCAAACTTGCTTCCAATAGTATAATCAAATAATATACTACAATCAAAAATATCCACTTTCCAGACAATCCTACTCACATCACCTTCAATATAAATCCTATAAAAAACAAGATGCCTGATAAATAAGTTCAAGAATTACTGATAGAAGATTTGTGAAGACAAGGTAAATAAGTGTGTAGATCGAGAAATTACAATATTGGTGGACACAAGCTTGACCAACTACATAGTTGGAGTGGTTGAGACTCGAGGTGATTATGAGCGTGTCTATTGTAAGTGAAAATAGAGAGAGTATATATGTAGTAAACTGTAGGAGTCTAGGGGGTTATGAGTATTTAGCGCTCCTTAGATTCCGGATATTGCTCGTTTGAATGAGATATGCCTTAACGCTGGCGAATTGAGCATCCTGAGAAGAAGTTATTTCGCGGAGATTGAACGGTAATGATCTAACTGATTTAGTTAGTAGTGATTAGTTGTAAAGCGTGAGAGACATGGTATTAAAGTTGTGAACGAGATTCATTTAGAAAATAGTGTAGCGTGGATGATATGTCGGTACATAATCTAAATAAGGTTATTGTTGAGAAGAGATTTGTAATCAATTGTATATTGATCTATAATGTCTGTAACTAGGGGAGTAGTCGCGAACTATAAGAGAAGTGGTAAACGGAAGGTGTGAGATAGTTTCTAGACACTTAAAATATAAAGAGATATGAAGGTGATGAGAGTCCTGGCCGGTTGCCTCGTAGCATTCTGCGCGTGAGTTATGAGAACTCGTCGCCGGAGTCATCTTGATTAGAGTATCCATCTCCGAGAGGGCTTACACGACATGGACGCCGGAACTGACAACCGTCGATTTTGTCTAATAAATGGGTCAGATACTCGTCTTAATTTGCTGGTAAGATGCGCTTTGCGATTGCGCTTCTGTTCGTGAGAGTGTGGCGCCACAATCTTACTAAACAATTCCTTACGGACTGTAATAACTGCTGCGTAACCATCCTCACTAATTTTTCCCCTCCATTTATTATGCATCCTTTTGGTATATGAGGGCGCGCTTGCAAACTCGACATTTCTCTCCTTCCACAATGTGTAGGAGTGTAAGACGGGCCTTTACTGACTCATATCTCAACTGTTTTTTCGGTCTTGCCCAGAAGGATCCGTGGTCGTGAATAGAATCTTCGCTCAGACTTATAACTTAATATTCCGACTTTGTTGGCTTGTAATTTATTTGGCTAATAGTAACTATCCCTCACTTATATATCCTATAAGAGTCTGTTTGAGTTTCGTGATTCATGCCAAATCGCTAATTTCACAGAAATATTGAACTCGAATGTACCTATTTCAATCGTAAGTAATGAATGTTTGCGAGTTTGTATGTGCTGCTACTAATTGAATTTTGAGTGAACCCTACCCGTTGAATGCGTCATACGCAGCTATTCTGAACTCTCTGTATGCCTAAACGTGTGAGCTATCACGAATTGTCTGATCGCCATTGTGAATTGTATTAGTGTAGTATGAATACTCATTGATTTGTTGTGGGAGGAATTTTGTGTTCGTGCATCTAACTAAATGATTGGCACGTCAGGCTCTGAATATAGATTGTTTCCATCGTGTGACCGCAGATGTAGCTATGTCATGTGTGTAGACTTAAGACAGTATTCCTCTTCGTGAGAATGTCCAAAGTAGCGCACGTTATGTGATAGTCGTCCTGCCTAAGCTACTTAAATAAATCTTGGCGATTGTTAGATATCTCACTATGTGTATAGCTATGTGCTGAGTAGAACGCAACCTTCATAGTGAAGTAATATCGAGCTGTTATGCGTATTCAAAGTATTAGTTATTCCGCTCTTGAACATCACTACCAATGATCGTTTTCATTAACGTTTGTCTAGCCAAGCCTCTCGTGTAGCCTTCCATTGCTTAATTATAGCTATTTAGCCGAACGTAGCTAACTCCTCAATTCAATAAGAAGAAGACTACATAATTTCCGGATATTTCTCGTCAATTTCTGTGGCATATATAGCGTATGTGTATTAGGTACCTTCGCGTTATGAATATGTCTCTAATATCTGCAGTACGACTTCTTCAGGCTGTGTCAACCTAATTGTTTTGAGCGTATAGGAGGCTGTCATCTAGTTAAAAGGATTAACGTTGTTCCTCAGCTCACTAATCGCGTATGATAAGACCTTTTAATGCATGTCTGCTTGATTTGAGCGTTTAATCAATGTTCTGAGAATCACCAGTGCTCCTGGCACTATTATTCGATCTATGGCCAGCCTAAAAAAGGGTCTTTGAATTCAAGAATAAGTCCTAAATAATCCTCTCTTAATACGTCTCTTCAGATTCAACCGCACAAAACACCAAAATGTCTAAACAGTCAAGACCTATATAAATAGGTAGCTAGCATCAACACTGCCTATCTCGTCATTTGCCGCTATTTGAGTCTCAGTGCGATTTCTTGAACCGAGCCATTTCCTGTCTTATCCCTCGTACCTCTGATATTTACTTTTCAAACCCTTAGACATCCAGTATTGAATGTGTTGTATATAGAGACTCAATGCAGGGTTAATTTACCAATATTGCTGTATTCCGGGCGTTCAATGTGCTCATTCATTATTGTGATATATAAAAGGATCGTTAATCTATCTTTATCATTTTAATTAAGCTGATGTGGTCGGTGACTGTGCTCAGGACGGCCTTTTAAATAATAATCTTGTTTGTCGTGAATTTTAAGTGTTTTTCTCATTTAAGATAAATTTCCATTTTCTAAAATTATTTTAGAAAGCTTTATTGATTCAAACATCTCCCCTCCAACAACACCCCACCCTCAGCGCTTCCCAAACTAAATCCTTTCTCTCTTCTGTTTCAAATCCATAAAACGCAAATACAGGATCTTGTTTGGTTGTTGCTCGCATTTTGAAACTATAATTTTAAAATTCAATGTAAAAAAGATTGATCCACACATTCTCTACCTCTCCTTCTTCTAATAACCTTAAGTTTTCTACCAAAATCAGTGAATCCCTCATTAACTCGGTACGCCACATTCTTAATTCGCAAGATATAAATTAACCAGCCTCAATATATATTCGTCCCTAAGCATAAACATCTTCATATAAGAACTAATTCCCCTAATAGTATATATCCTACAGCTTACTTATAAATACCCTTATTATTATTCTTATTTTTTTTAAATAATAGTATATTTTAATTAGGACTAGTGGACTTGAACTCTAATTCCCAATCCCCTCAAAGGAAACTAGTACGCCTACATGATTACGCGTAAAATTTGTAATACGTATAACTCATATTCAAATCATATCACCTAATTGACGCCTACCGTTTCTGATCATTTAAATTCACTCGAGTAAATTTCATCATTAAATACCTGCTGTTAATTATACCATCTTCAATCTAATTCTCATAAACTTTCATTACCCAAACAGTTACCTCCTCCTTTAAGCTTAAAATGACCTCATACCCAAAAATATTAATAATAACCTATCCGCTTCTTATGCACCATCAAACCCTAAATATCACTATTCACTTACTAACCTATTCCTTAAACCCTACATTTTCTCACTCAATGTCCTTCTCGCCCATTCATCATTTCAACCTAAATCCACAATCTCTCTCTATTACTAATCCATGTTCTAAATTCAAGTACTGAAAGCACTCATCCCTATTCATTATTCTTGGCAGATTCCCCTTACTCTCATTTTAAACGTTTGGTGTTATATTGAAATTATTGTGAAGAGAGATTAAATCTCGGAAGACTTTTCCTTATCGCCTTTGGTTGTGAAATCGAAAGTTTAAAGGCAATGTGCTTCTTACATAAGCGAATTACTTTGAATTGTCTCCCAACTTATTATAATATATTTATGGAATATATTATTTAACATAATATTGAATATATGTGTAAGATAACACAATTTTTATTTAAGACTGTGGTCGACCTTACTTTAGAGAGTTGTTGTTTGAAAGAAAGAAAGTAAATAGACATAGATAAAAATAATAATAATAAATAAAAAAAAAAATGATTTATTTAAGAATGTTTCCTTTTGAAAAGAATAACTTCCTCGTTATTTTCATATTTTCTTGTTAGAAAGGAAAATTTTAAAATAATTATATTTTGAAAAAAATTATGTGATATAATTTTTGTATATATATATATATATATATATATATATATATATATATATATATATATATATATATATATATATATATATATATATATATATATATATATATATATATATATATATATGCAGTAAATAAATGTAAATATATTTGTAGATTAGTTGTGAGAAAGTTTGCCATTGATGGGTTTCTCTGTGATTAAGGATCCATTGCTTGTGTTATTTACAAATTTGACCCATTCTTTCGTAAGTTCGTTCAATCACATTGTAAATATTTTAAACATTTGGTTTTATTTCTAAGCTGTAAATTGTTTTTTTTTTGTTGAATATTTTTCTTGTTTTCAGAGACTTAACCTTATTTTGTTTTAATCTATGTTTGTTTTCCTTCCTTCCTTCTCTCTTCACTCGTATAATACAATTTCTCTCAGCCATTCTTGTTTATATATATATATTTGCACGACCGTTTATCTGTGAATTTGAATTTATGTGCTATTTACTTGTGACAATTCCTCTTTAAGAAAGGGAGTTAGTGAGAAGGAAAAGGATTGGAGCCCACTTAATGGGTCGTCCAACCGCCAAATTACATCAGCATCCTTTTGAATCCCGTCCGAGATCTATTTTATTTTTATTTTTTCTTTATTTGTTCTCACGTCTTCTAGGCTCGGTCATCCATCGGGAGGCGAGCAGCGCCTTTATTTTTGCTTCTAACTTTAATTTCCAAAGTTTATTTCTCCTATTCTCGTTTTAAAAGGGCTCAAATTGCCCGTACACATACAGGCGCATATATATATATATATATATATATATATATATATATATATATATATAAATATATATATATATATATATATATATATATATATATATATATATATATATATATATATATATATATATATATATATATATATATATATATATATAATTGCATACATATCGTTTTTGGCTTTGTAAAGAGAAACGACTTTGTCGTTGCTGAGAGGCTTGAATACCAAGCAAGCTTTTGCTTCCTCCCCTATTTTTTGTCTCTTTCCGATTTTGCTTTTATCAAAGAATTCTTTCTTACGTTTCAGCAACTTTTATGGTAAATCCAAACCTTTAAACCCACATTCTTACCAACCATTTTCAGATATATATTGAATTATTTTAATATTTCATTTTCAATAAAAACGTGTTTTCTTATTTATTAAATTTAAATTATATATATATATATATATATATATATATATATATATATATATATATATATATATATATATATATATATATATATATATATATATATATATATATATATATATATATATATATATATATATATATATATATATATAA
>JABUQX010120481.1:0-10000 GCA_015478945.1 Trachelipus rathkii | reverse complement strand
TCCTTCGAGTGATTCCACACTCTCTTCTGCCCTCTCGATAATGGGAGCCAACATCCTCATGGGAGTTTTAACGTCTTGCCTTCTGCAAGGAAAATGGCACTTAGCCCCGCTCCAACTTTTATCAGGCTCAAACGGAGGTAACACCCCCTCAACATTACCCAGGACAAGATCAAATACGGCATTTGGCATAACTGCTGCTTCCGCCTCTCCGACATAATAAGGAGTGTTTATCATCACCCTCGCAACTGGGACGCACAAGACAGAATTGTCCATCAGCCTCATCCTATTAAACGTTCCTGTATAATTCTCCTCCTTTACGAACATTTCTTTAATGATTATTGTATTACATCCAGAATCCCTCAAACACTTTACCTTAAAACCATTCGCATACCCGTCAACCACAGGGAGATTATGAGGACCAACATTCGTCCTCTCGACTGAACAGGTGACCTCCTGTGCCGGCTGTGGCACTATACTAGATAACACCAAGGTTTCGTCCTCTTCAAAGATTGCACCAGACGCTGCAATTGATTTAGTATCTTCCTTCTGACGGTTACGGTACACGTTGAACCCTCTATTGTTATCATTAACAGGTGGATAGCGACAATCTTTAGCTACGTGCCCCCATCTTTGGCACTTATAACACGTGATGCCATTTCTCGGCTCACTTGAGCTCCTGCGGTGCTCTTCCTTCTTTTGCTCATTACTACGAGCTGCACCGACCGCTCCATTATTCTTTTGTTCGACAGCATTGTTGCTCTGGTAACTGGCTCTTCCTTCATTATTTCTATGATAACCATTTCTGTTGTTATCGTGTGGTCTTCCTTTATAACTACTTTGGTGACTACTTTTGGGCGCTAAACTCATCTTATATCCCTGTAAAAAGTTCTCTGAATAGGCAATAATTTCGTTAATATCTTTCTCGTTTTTAACAGTCAGGTACGTCGCTAAATCCTTCGGAACAGTACTCATGTACTTATCTACAGAAATAAATGACACCAGATCATCGAAAGTCTCTTTGACATTTGCCGCGGTGATCCATTTTTTCAATGATTCCATAATTCTGGCCATGTAAACCTTTGGATTGTCGTCTTCTATTGGCGACATAGCTTTAAATTTAGATCGATACCCGCTCTCTGTCAATTCATATCTGACAAGAAGTGCCTGCTTCAGTACCTCGTAATTTGTTGCATCTTCAACAGGTAACTGGTTATAGACCTTCACAGCCTTTCCGGTCAGCACCGATCCCAAGATGTATGAATATTTTTCTTTCTCTCTTTTCTTAAATAAAGATTCAGATAATCTTCAATGTTGTTTATCTTCTCATCAAAATTTGGGATTTTTAGCTTTGGAATTTCGTCATGCGACTGGCTACTGCTGTGGGAGAGATTTTGATCAATTGAGGCAGATTTGTGCTTTCTTTGATTTTCCTCTGCATCGAGTTTCAATTTTAACATCCTCTCTTCAGATTCCCTAGCGTCTTTCTCCGCTTGTAATTTTTGGGTCCTGAGTTAGATATTCTTCCTGTGGTTTACTCATGCCGTTTCTATTATTTGGCAAAGCAGTTTTCTTTTCTTCTTTTTTCGAAACAGATGTCTCTCTGTTCTCTTTCAAAATAACCTGAAAAAATATAAAAAATTTAAAAAAAGGAACAAATTTAATTATAAAAAAATCTGTTGTTAATTCTAGTTATTTTTATATTACTCCTCAATTTTCCTTTAAATATTTATTAATTACGTCAAAGAAACATGATGACAGAGTGACTTATACAAAAATACTACCGAAAAGTTTTAATTTTCAATATTTTTGAATGAAATAAAATAATGAAAAAATGAAATAGGAAGTTTTATTTTTATTGTGCTTAAATTTATTTTGTCAAATTGTAACTTTTAACCTGTAGGGCAACAGTCATTAAATAATATAGAATGTAGACATATACCTCCTATATATATATATATCACAATTGATTTTTATCTTGTGCAAATTATTCCCCCACCTTAGTATCAAATTTGCCCACATGCTTGATCTCCAACCGCCCGCCAGCTTATTAAACGCCAAATCCATTGTCATTTTTCTCAAAAAATGAAGTGTCAAAAGGAATCCAAGCTTCAGAATCATATTTTTAGCCCGACGCATAATGATTGTGATTGTTTTTTTAATAACGACCTTCGTAGAGACGTAATATGGTCCTAACAAATATTAGATAATATTATATCCTTGCTTCCTTACTTGGTATTAAGAGGAATTGCAACATTCTTATAATTAGTAATCACAGAATATAGCGAAATTATATATCCTTACAGAATGAGAAACTATACAATAATGTTCGATGGCGGATGATGTCTTACGTTTTAAGCGATCAAATGCGAATATTTTATTAGGTATCACTACGTAATTGTGAATCCTACTAAGCTAGATGGTCAATGACCATATAGCTGACCTTTAAATTTATAGAAACAAAGTAAAATGCAGATAAAGGACTTCCTCTATGCTGCCTTAGTAGAGTCTGAATTGAAAACCTCGTCTATTTATTTACACTGAGATATGTATTCACCAAAAATTATTATTTTGGAAACACAGTACATTAAACATCAACATCCTTTGACAAGATCCGAACCTGTGGAAAAGAATTGATAAATCATTGTTTTCTTATACCGATTTAGCGACGAAATCATCGTCCTGAGTTAGTATGCGTATTGTTTAAGATGTTAAGAATGTTTTTAGTAGGAGTAAAGTGGAAAAATATTCTAATAATTTTGAAGTATTTTGTGCCCTTTAGTATAATTTTAAAAGTAGTACGTTAACTTTAAAAATATGTAATAAGTCATATTCTAATATACACATGAATTGTGTAAGAATCAGTAACCAATAGATGTGAAAGTTAAGTGAACATTTTGCGATTTTCTAGGTAGATTTAAGAAATATTGGGTGAAATAATATGAAAATTGTGAGAAATGCAATTTAGAAATGGAATTAAAATTTAGATAAATGAGCTTGGGAATAGTTAATGGATGGACAACCGAGTCCTTATAAATGATAATAAATTACCTTATTAGAATGTACGACAGGACCTATTGAAGAGATCCAACATTTTATCAGATATATAAATTACTAACTTTTTTGTAAATTTATCAGATCTCAATAAATTAGGTCCTGAAATTTAAATAACCCTTTTAACTTTTTATACTCAAGGTATATAGTACAAACAATCTTTATAATTTAATGAATCACATGTATAGTAAAGACTAAATAGTATCAACCTACCTAAAAGAGAATACAAAATTGTATAAAGTTATACTAATAAATCATTGAAGTCCATTTATACTACTTGAATGTTTGCTTTAAGAAAATAGGTTGTGAATGTAATACAGTGACCTACTTAAAAGTACACACCAATAAATATGGGTCAAAAAATTAATGAATGAATAAATAATATACAGTACGGACAGGATTCAAATATCATAGTTTGATGAAAGTAGCAGGATAGTCTAACAATCCAGTTAGTGTTAGGTAAAAGATCCTTTTTTACCTAATTTAATAATGAGCAAAACCTAAATTATGTGAATAGGTACCCAAATAAATTATTATTTGTATATGAAATAATATGAAAAGGAATAATAGCTAATCAACTGTTACTTCTTGTAACTTGTTATTTAACCCTGTAAGGGGTATTTATAGCAACCAGTCTTTTTAAATTAAAATTATTAGAGATGTACGACAGTGACCTATGAAGAGATCCAACATATTCGAAATATATTACCTTTTTTGTACACTCAAACTAGTGATCCTTGAAATTAATAGTTAAACCTTCATACTTTACTTAGTAGCGCCATCTTAGTATTAGATCACAGAAATGTAAAACATACCCTACAGAAGAGATAACAAACATTACGGGATATTTCTAAGGAAGAGTTCCCGCCACGAATAGCACCAGAGCAGCGGATTCAAACTAATGATTATAAGTCTTAGTTTAAGAGAAAGACAAATGATAATGTATTATAATATGTAGTATAAAAATTTATATATTGATATGAAAATATGAAAATCTGAAAGTACAAGCACAACGTTTTTACTCATGTAAACTTTACTTGGTTACGCAACATGTTTTTTATATAATTTAATTTACAAAGAATCTGTACGACAGTGAACTACTGAAGAGATCCAACATATCAGAATATTATATACCTTTTTGTACGACTCAAATGTATTAGTCCTTATATATTAAATGTAAACCTTTAACTTTTTTACCTTGAAGGGCAACAATCTTATAATTTTGAATCAAAGACTGTATGACCACGAATTACCAGTATACAGATCGAAACAACTAAAATCTTATTGTAGATATTTATCTCGTAATCTTTTGTTATAAGACCATTAAGTACGTCTTTAAATATTACAAATGGATCCAAAACATTTAGTCATGATGTAAGAACTGAGTTGTAAGCATATTTGAAATAATTAACCAACTGATAAATAATGGGGAAAAATATTTGAATTGGAAAATATGAAAAAAATTGGTAAATATTATATATAATCATCGAATCGTTTTGATCCATTGAGTATCGTGTTTACCGGCGGCAACAGTTTTTAAATTTTAAATATATGAAGTACGACAGGACCTATGAAGATATTTCCTAAGATTATTGCAGAATATTACTTTTTGTACGACTCAAACTAGGTCCTGAAAATTAAGTTAACCCTTTTTATCTTTTAACTTGAGGCAAAACCCAATCTAATTTTGATCACAAAGTAAGACATTACCCACAGAGAGAAACAACATGTCTTATATTCTACGTTTTTTGTAAGACCAATAGATCTAGAAATTTATGTTCAGAAAACTGACATATTAAGAGACAGTGACCATAGAATGAAAGATACCAACCTAAAATGCGAGATCAAAAGGATGTTGAATGAGAGAGGAGATAGGAGAGGAGGAAATGAGAAAGAAATAGTAGCATCAACGTGTACTTTGAACTTTTACCTGGGGCAACAGTCTTTTAAATTTAATATTAGAAATGTACACAGTACCTATTGAAGAGACCAACATATCAAATATGAATTACCTTTGTTACGATCAAAAAGTCCTGAAAAATAAGTAAAAAAACCCTTTTAAACTAAACATCAGAGCAACAATCGATTAATTTGATGCACAGAAGGAAACATACCCTACAGAAGAGAACCAACATTGTCTGTATATTCTACTTTTTTTGTAAAGACCCATATACGTCCTAAAATTTATGTCAAACTTACATGATGTAAGACAGACCTACTATAAAGTACCAACCTAAATATGGGTCAAAATATTTAATGAAAATATGAAAATGAATATAGCATAAACGTTGTTACTCTTGTAACTTTTTAATGGTGCAACAGTCTTGAAATTTAAATATAGAAATCTACTACAGTACCTATGAAGAGACCAACATATCAAATTATATTACCTTCTTTTTACGACTCAAAATAGGTCCAAAATTAAGTAAACCCTTTTAACTTTTTACTTTAGATGGCAACAATCCTTTTAATTGATCACAGAATAAGACAGTACCCTTACAGAAGAAAACTAACATGTCTGTATAATTCTACGTTTTTTTGTAAACCCATAGTGACGCCCTAAAATATGTCAAACCTACATATGTAGGACAGTGACCTCTCTAAAAGTACCAACCTAAAATATGGGTAAAATATTGAATAAAATATTAAATTGAATATAGCATAAAACGTTTTGACTCATGAAACTTTTTACCTGGGGGCAACGTTTTAAATTTAATATAGAATTACTAACAGTGAACCTATTGAAAATCCAACATATCAAAATGATTATACCTTTTGTACACTCAAATTAGATCCTGAAAATTAAGTAAACCCTTTTAACTTTTTATGAGAGCAAACAAGCTTAATTTATCACCAGATGTAAGGACAGGACCACATCAGAGATAAAACATTAGTCTGTATAAATTCAACGTTTTTTTGTAAGACCAATAGTATGTCCTAAAATTATGTCAAACTACATGTTTGGTGTAAGACAGTGACCTAGTGAAGAGATCCAACATATAATATTGGTCAAAAATAATTTGAATGAAATATGAAAATTGGAACATAGCATCAACGTGTTTTACTCTTGTAACTTTTTAACCTGGGGTGCAACAGTCTTTAAATTTATATAGAATACCACAATGACCTATTGAAGAGATCACACATATCAGTATATAACCTTTTTTGTTCGACTCAAAATAGGTCCTGAAAATTAATGAAAACTCTTCTAACTTTTTAACTTGAGGTGCAACAAATCTTTAATTTGATCACAGATTGTAAAACAGTACCCTACGAGAAAACAACCATGTTCTTATATTCTACGTTTTTTGTAAGACCAATAGTACGTCCTTGAAAATTTATGTCCAAATACATGATGTAAGACAGTGAGCTAGTGAAAAAGTCCCAACCTAAATATGGGTCAAATATTTGAATTGAAAATATGAAAATTGAATTATAGCATCAAACGTGTTACTCTGTAACTTTTTAACGTGGGGCAACAGTCTTTGAATTTAACATAGAATTACGACAGTGACCTATTGAAGATATCCAACATATCATCAGAATATATTACCTTTTGTACGACTCAAAATAGTCCTGAAAATTAAGTAACCCTTTTTAACTTTTTACTTCAGGGGCAACACTTAATTTAATCACAGAATGTAAGACAGTACCCTACAGAAAGAGAGAAAACAACATGTCTGTATTATCTACGTTTTTTGTAAGACCCATATACGTCCAAAATTTATGTCAAAACTATCATGATTAAGACAGAACCTACTTAAAATACCAACCTAAATAGGGTCAAAAAAATATTTGAATGAAATTGAAAAATGAATTAGAATTCAGGAATATTACTTTTTAACTTAATTAATATGGCAAGAGTCTTTAAATTTAATATAGAATGTAAGACAGTGACCTATTGGAGATCCAAATTATCAGAATATATTACCTTTTTTACGACTCAATAGGTCTCGAAAATTAAGTAAACCCTTCTAACTTTTTATACCTTAGGTGCAACAATCTTTAATTTGATCACAGGGAGTAAAATAGACCTACAAAAGAGAAACAACATGTTTTTTGTCGGTATATTCTACGTTTTTTGTAAGACAAATAGTACTCCTAGAAAATATGTCAAACTACATGATGAGGGACATTGACCAGTGAAAACGAAAAACTACTATTAAAATCAAAAAATATTCGAATGAAAATTGAAAATTGAATATAGCATCAACCGTGTTTACTCTTGTAACTTTTTACCTGGGGCAACAGTCTTTAAAGTTTATATAGAATGTGACGACAGTACCTATTGAAGAATCCAACATATCAGAATATATTACTTTTTTGTAGACTCAAATAGGTCCTGAAAATTAATTAAACCCTTTTCTTTTACCTGAAGGGCAACAATCTTTAATTGGATCACAGAATGTTAGCCAAGTAACCTACCAAAGAGAAACAACATGTTCTGTATATTTCTACGTTTTTTTTGTAAACCCATAGTAACGTCCTAAAAATTATGTCAACTACATGAGTAGACATGACTACTAAAATGTACCCAACCTAAATATGGTCAAAAATATTGACATGAAAAATATAAAAATTAATATATAGCATCAATCTCTTTACAAATTTACGTCAAACTAAATGATGTAATACAGTGACCTACTGAAAATACCAACCTAAATATGGGTCAAAATATTGAATGAAAATATGAAAATTGGAATATAGCATCAACGTTTTACTCTTGTAATTTTTACCTGTGGGCAACAGTCTTTAAATTTAATATAGAAGTACGCCGACCCTTTGAAGAGATCTAACATATCAGAATATAATACCTTTTTTGTACGACTCGAATGTAGGCCTGAAAATTAAGTAAACCTTCTAACTTTTTACTTGAGGTTCGAGGCAATCTAATTTGATCTACAGAACATGTAAACATACGCCATTACAGAAGAGAAACAAACATGTCTGTATATTCTACTTTTTTGTAAGACCCATAGTATTATCCTAAAATTTATGTCAAAACTACATGATGTAAGACCAACCTACTGAAAAGTACAACCTAAATATGGGTAAAAATATTTGATGTGAAAAATAATGAAAATTAAATAGCATCACGTTGGACTCATGAACTTTTTACTTGGGCAACAGTTTTAAATTTAATACAGAATGTACGACAGTGCCCTATTGAAGAGATCCAACATATCAGAATATATTACCTTTTGTTACGACTCAAACTAGTTCCTGAAAATCATTAAACCCTTTAACTTTTTACTTGAGTGGCAACAATCTCTAATTTGATCACAGAATGTAAAACATTACCCTACAGAGAGATGAAACAAACATGTCTTGATATTCTATCGGTTTTTTGTAAAACCCATAGTACGTCATAAAATTATGTCAAACTACATGATGTAAGACACAGACCTACTGAAAAGTACCAACCTAAATATGGTTAAAAATATGATTGAATGAAAATATGAAATTGAATGGCATCAACGTTTTGACTCATGTAACTTTTTACCTGGGGGGCACTAGTTTTAAATTTAAATAAAGTATAGGGAATGTGACCTATTAAGAGATCCAACATATCAATTATATACTTTTTTTAACGACTCAAACTATCCTGAAATTAATGTAACCCTTTTATCTTTAGACTTGAGGGCAACAATCTTTAATTTGATCACAGAATGTAGACAGTACCTAACGAAGAGAAACAACATGTCTGTATTATTTACGTTTTTGTAAGACCAAATAGTACGTCCTAGAATTTATGTCAAACTACTATGATATAAGACAGTGGACTAGTGAAAAGTACCAACCTAAATATGGTCAAATATTTGAATGAAAATATGAAAAGGAATATAGCATCAACTTGTTACTCTTGGTAACTTTTTACGTGGCAACAGTCAACTAAATTAATATAGAATGTACACAGTGACCTATTGAAGAAATCCAACATATCAGAATATATTACCTTTTTTGTACGACTCAACATAGGTCCTTAAAAATGAGTAAACCCTTAACTTTTTACTTGAGGTGCACCAATCTTAATTTGATCACAGAAGTAAAGACATACCCTACAGAAGAGAAACAAACATGTCTGTATATTCACTTTTTGACCCATAGTACCTCCTAAAATTTATGTCAAACACATGATATATAACAGTGACCTCTTAAAAGACCGAACCTAAATATGGAAAATATTTTGAATGAAAATATGAAAAATGAATATAGCATCAACGTTTACTCTTTAACTTTTTACCTGGGCAACAGTCCTTTAAATTAATATAGAATGTTAGACAGTGACCTATTGAAGAATCCAACATATCAGATATATACCTTTTTTGTACGACTCAAACTAGTCCTGAAAATAAGTAAACCCTTTTAATTTTTACTTGAGGGCAACAATCTTTAATTTGATCACAGAAAGTAAGACAGTACACTATAGAAGAGAAACAACAGTCTATTCTACGTTTTTTAAGACCCATAGTCAGTCAACTAAATATATATCAAACACATGACCATAGTGAACTAGTGAAAAGTACCAACCTAAATATGGTCAAAATATTGAATGAAAAATATGAAAATGCAATATAGCATTCAACGTTTACTCCGATGTAACTTTTACCTGGTGCATCAGTCTTTAATTTAATATAGAATTACGACAATGACCTATTGAAGAGATAAACCCACCATATCAGAATATATTACCTTTTTGTACACTCAAAGTAGGTGAAAAAGTAAACCCTTCTATTTTTACTGAGGGCAACAATCTTTATTTGATCACAGAATGTAAACAGTAAACCCTACATATGAAAACAACATGTCTGATATCACTTTTTTGTAAGACCAAAATAGTATCGCCTAGAATGATGTCAAACTACATGATGTAAGACAGATACCTACTGAAAATACCAACCTAAATATGCAAAGTCAGAAAATTTAATAAATATCGAGCGCTCATCTC
>JABUQX010120480.1:22500-70049 GCA_015478945.1 Trachelipus rathkii | reverse complement strand
TGACATCATGCGGTGTGATGTTGGCTTATCTCTTTCTAATAGGTACCGCAGCGGCAGGTGCTCGAGGAGCTTTCATCGGGTACCATCCACCTACGTCCTGTCTAGTGTGCTGTGCAATGAGTTGGATTGACGAAGTAACTCCAGGGTGTTCCGCTGACGGTGCTCTTTTCCTGCCCCACCTTTACTATGGGAATTCTTCCTTTCTTGTATTCCTGCTGAATAATCTCCCCACTTCAACTGCTGCGTCTGTGCTCATCTGCGTAATTTGCTAGTTGTTTGGACTTATTAGGCGTGCCGCCCCCTCCTGAATAGCTCCTGCCCGTAAAGTGATTAACATAAATATAATATAATTATTATTTTATATATATTATTATATATTATAATATATATATTTATATATATTATATAATCTATATTATATTATCATATAAGGCCAGATCGTCCTAAATTGTAAAATATTTTCTGTTTTTCAGTATAAACTAAAGCGAAATTGTTTCAGATAGGAAATTCCTTGCAAATAAATCTATTGCTTATATTGAATTATAATAATATATATATAGAAAAGAATATATATATATTTATGTATAATGAATTATACTAAGATATATGAAGCAATATCTAATATGTAGTATATATATATATAATTATATATATATTTTATATATATATTATATTATAAATAATATAATATATAGATATATACATATCATATATTATAATTATTAATATATTATATAGATATATTGTACTATATAATATATAAATATAATAAACCTTTTAATATTAGTAATTTGATATAGATATCTTATATAATAGAATATTATATCAGGCACTTCCGCTCTGTTAAGATTTTTTTTTTTTTCGCAATAATCTGTTCAGCAATGAATAAAAGTCCTATACTTATGAACTAACAGATGAAGGATTACTGTAAAATTGAAAACAAGTATAAGAACCCGTCAACTCAGATTAATTTTTGTATCCATATACAAAATGGGGTGACTATTCGGGTGCCCCTCACATTGAATAGTCGGATGTGTGTTCAATTGGAGGTAGGGAATGTCCCGTACTAATAAGCTGTATAATTGTTGGCCTGTTCGCGAGGTACTTTCTTAGTACAATCTATTGATGTGTGCACAGGTAAGAGAAGTACTTGGCTTATAATATAAAGTCACGTCTCTTCTTTAGTTATTATATAATATATATATATTATATATATAATATATTTAATATACTAATATATATTATATAAATGAATTATAGTTATATAGTAATATATATATATACTATATATATATACTATAGTCAATCGATACAGGACCCGCCACGGTCACGAGAGAATCGTCACAACTGTCAGCCTAGTGAAAATCAAAATCGATGGAGTGCGGTGCTGTTAAGTACATATTTTAATGTTCAGGAAAAAGATTGCTATGGCGAATGCATTCTCTATTTGAAGCTGCTATAAAAGAGATATTACCCTGTACATAATATTATTATTATTTATTTATTTATATATTATATATAGTATATATATATATATAATATATAATATATATTCTCTTCCATCTTCTTGTGTTTCTGCTGAATTTAACTTCCCTCACTTCAAGCTTGCGTCTGTGCTCATCTGGGCAATTTGGACTATTAATAAAATCAAGACAAGAAAATTACTACACCCCCTCCTTGAATTGAGCTCTGCCCGCTGAGCGGTGGTATAACTGTATAAATATATAAATATATATAGTATTAATATAGATATATTACATAATAGTATATTAATATATTATTATTAGATATAGTATAATATATATACTATATATATACTATTAAATATATCCTTCTAACTATCGTCCTATAGCACTCTCACTTGTATTCTATATCTAAGATCTTTGAACCCTTCTCAACTCGCACAACTTAGATCATCTGATCTCTCTCTTCTGTTTACGATCTCCAGTACGCTTACGGCGCTTGAGTCTACTGGCGATATCTTGTCCTATATTTAACGAGTTATAGTTTTCATCTAGAACGACGCAATACTTGCGTGGTGGCCTTTACATATCAAAGCATTTGACCTAGTATGGCACGCGTCGCGGCTCTCCAAGCTTCCCTCCTTGGGTTCCTCCTTCTCTTTGACTTACTTATGTCTAGCTTTCATTCAAATAGCTCAATATCGGCTGTGTTGAATGAGCGACGTCTTTTTTTCTTCAATAGTGTGTTCTTCAGGGTTTTACTTTATTCCTGCATTTCATCAATGATCTTCTCACGTGCACATCTAGTTCTATCCACTCATATGCCGACGACTCGAATCCCTTCATTTCTTCAATCATCGTTCAATTCGGCTCCCATGATTACTTCTAGAACTTGCCTCTCGTCTAATCTTTCTTTCCGATTCTATTCTGCGCTGATTTGGAATATGCCGGGTGGGGGTTCGTCTCAACTTTGTGGAAATTTAATCCTTTAAAAAGCGCACTTCTACAAATCTCCCTCTCTAAAAACTCCTTCTAACTTATCTTTTATTTCAGATATATATTAATAATATATTATATATATATATATATGATCTGAGCTGTTCGTCGAAGAATAGACGTGTGACAACAGAGGGAAGAAAGAATGAGAAGGAGTGGGAGAAGAACAGAGAATAGCGAAGAAAAGTTCAGAAGAAGTTTTCCAGAGATCTGTGCATTGTTTTACGTCGGATGTAGTGAAACTGTTGAAGAACATATTATTGTGGCTAGAATCACCGGGAGCAGATCAAATAATTTATAAGAACGAAAGAAAATTTTATCATTCTCTGATGAAATTTATAATATTTTGATCAAATTTTTAATCAAAGAAGAATTAATATTTTATAATAAATGAAGTGAGCAACAAACTTCACATCAAGTCTTTCGAATACACTAAATTATATATAAGATTTGATAGTTTAACAAAATTAGTTCATTTGAGGAGGAGCAAAACATTAAAATGTTATATTACGCCAAGTTTAATAACCAACGTTTGTGAAATTACAATGGAGCAGTAGATGTATCTGCCAGTTTCTAAGTGGAGCATTGATTGTCTATATGTGAGGAAGAGATGAATATTTGATAATAGTTTAGTCGTATGGAGACTTTCCTTCTTCGCATAGTTCTGGGCGAAAGGGCTAGCAACCCGGTCCTTTACATTTTTTTTGCTTGTAAAACTCCTGGACCAGCATGGAAAATCTTTGCCTTGAAACACGATCTTCTGGAGAGTTCATCTGGGAGAACGAATTTCGATGCAAAATGGAAGAATGCTAGTTCCACTGAAGGGTGAAACCCTACCTGAGGAATAGCGTCGAAATCGCTAAAAGATGCATACGCAAGAGAAAAGTTTTTAAATTGCATGTTAGGATCAAGAGTTTTGAGGTCAAAAGGAAGAAATGCTGGTCAAACTGAGAGGACGAAAGACTTACCTGAGGGGTAGTATAATTGTAAGTGTATGCTTTAGCTATATGTAATATATATTTAGTATATAGAGTATATATACAATATTCATTATATATATATATATTTTGACTTTAAAACTATATATTATAATTATATAATATATATATATATATAGTATATATTAACTTAGCCCGCAATCTTCTTTCTTAAATTACAATATGAATCTATACATATTTTATTACGTTTTCTTTTTTACCAATATATAATCAAGAAAAGAAAAATTGATAATTTGAAATATTAAAAATAATAATAAATGAATAATTTATAATCTTCTTGTCTTCTTCTTATTACCTTTCTTTCTTTTTTAATCATATTATAAAGTATAAACTGAGAAAATTTAATCTGTTTTCAAGATTAGTTGTTCGAATATTAGAATCTTTCTTAACTTCTCAAAAAATTAAACATTCCTCATAAGCATAAAACCGTCTGACAATGTAAACATTTAACTTCTCAACAAATTAAACATTCCTTATAAGCATAAAAAAACCATCTGACAATGTAAACATTGGACAAACTAAATAAAATTTAACCTGCGTCTCTCTCCACTAAGAAATAACGAAGTTTGTCGCAAATTTACAATGGAAACCTTTGTTGGTATTCCTGGAAATTACTTTTTGTCTCTTGAGAAATCTTGTTCAAATACAGATAAATTGGAAAGCTTTATTTTAACGTTGAAATAAATGAAGAGGAAAAGTTTATTAGTAAAGGGAATAGAAGTTACTCAAACATAATTCTCAATGACATAAATATTTCATTGCTTGTTTACAGAGAAACAAAATATATATTACACATGTGGTGAAAATTAGTAAAGTTATGTCAATATTTTTAGGAAATGAAATTGCACATAACACCGACCGATTTGACTCCACGTACTTCATGTACTATGATGTTTGTGCAGTATTATTATATATAGTATATTATATATATATATTATATTTATATATATATATAATATTAATATATTATAATATATAAATTATATATTATATATATATATATATATTATAATAATATATATTATCTATTAATATTTATATTAATATTGTAATATATCATTATATATATATTATTATATTTATAGTATCTGAGTTAAGCCAGAAAGCAACATGCACGTAACAAAAAAAACCCATAACAGGTAGAGAAATAAAATAACATTTTATTATCAGGAGACATATATTACAATGAAAATGTAAAAAAAAAAAAATTAACGCTTTTTGGACAAATTTTTAAAATACGTTAAAAATGTTGAAAAACTTATATGTATTACCGTTTTCTGAGAATCTGAGAATACGAACTCCAAGTGAGCAGGAAAAGGTGCCAAATGTTGAATTTTTCTTTTTTTAACTGAAAGCGATCACACGGGTAAACAAGATCTAGCAATAGTCGGTTTCAAGGCCCTACCGGGACGACGGGGCGGGACTTGCGTCCCCTCTCTGTCCCCTCCGACGGCTCGAACCCCTTAAAACTACCGGGATATAAAAAGAAAAAACTAATTTCTCCAAGTCGGAAACTTAACTATACCTAATGGCAACTTTTGCTCTCGGGAGGTATGTACGAGTTCAAGTCATTTCACACGCGAAGCCTTGCACGATCTAAAAATCTATATATGTTATTAAGGTGAGTATTAATAAGATATTAGAATAAATAAATTTTTTAGTTTCATCCGATTGAAGATTGGCTGCAAAATCCAAAGAAAGTGATTTTTTATTCCTGTAGCTGTTTATTTTTAGTTACCATGCCATGCATGCTTCCTGGAGGCGGCCTAGTATATAATACTTATATATATATAATTATAATATAATATAATACCATTTATTATATATATATCATATAGTTATATAAAGTTAATTAGCTTTACCGTGGTCTCCTTAGATAAGTATTAAACTGTCCATTACATTAACTAAGATAGTTATATCAGTAGATAGCCGACGAGCTTAGTATATATACCCGGGTTTTAGGTATATATTGAATGAATACATTTAACAAATACTCAATTATAATATCTATATGCAACATTTTAATTGTCTATTAGAAGATATGAAAGTAAAACTATAAAGACTTTATAAACATATACACAATATTCTAATAGACCTAAATCAATACAAGCAATTTAGTGCTAATATAATAATTAATATTTATTTTATAAGCTTCACTTAATAAGTTTTTATCTCGAAATTTTTTAAATTTTCTAGGTTTTAAAAATAAATAATATTATAATTTATACTTATGATATACTGGATTATTAATAGGCTACAACTAAGCATTCATAAGCTAACCATAATAATTTAATGATTCCACTATAATTATACATATATTAATATATTATAATATATTAAATATATATATTAGCATATTATAAATATATATATAATTATAATATAGTATATATTTAAGATATATATTAAATATAATTATAAGTTAACTATAATATATATATAATATAAGTATAATATAAATATATATATATATATATCGTTGATCCTATATGAATAAAAAAATATATATAATACTATTAATATAATATATAAATATATATAATTATATATATATATATATAAATATATTGATGCCTATATCTATTATATATTTATTTATTTATTGTGAATATTATAATAATATATTTTTATATATATAATAATATCACTATAATCAATATAATATAATAATATAATATGATATAGTATTATATTTATAAGTAATATTATATGATATAGTCATTATTAATATATACTATATATATTATATATATAATATAAATGTGTGTGGGCGGTATTATTATTCTATAGGCTCTGTATAAAGATGTTCACTTCCAGGTGAGATTGAATTATGTTCAATGAAAAGGTCTAGAAATAATTTTTAATTTCTATATTTTTATTTAGCTTTTTATATTAGACTCTAGAATACAGTAGGGTACAATTAATCATAGTAGAATATATGTGACTCTGCGATTTGCTTCTAAAATGGATTACTTATTAAATTTATATTAATTATAAAATAGACCAAATAGATCGGAGAGAGATAATATAATTTATTCAAATAATTTATTCATATTTCTTTGTGCTGCTGTCACACTTAAATAAGTTACTATTCATAATAAAACTGATCAATAACACGTCCGATGTTCTATATATACAATTCGGAAAATAGTAGAGAGAAACGATCGTGAGTTGAGAGCTTTGGAGTGGACGAATAGGTTTCTATGATCGATATCAATAAAAAATTCCCCGCACATGTCAATTTTCTTTTTCAATGGACCTTAAATTAATATTTTATTTTTTTATTTAATCCCCTATTTCCTCCCAAATTTTATTATCATTTCCCCACGTCCCCCGCTCAAAGTCGCGCAATATAAAGATTCGCAGATAACTGCGACTTTTGGTGAGTTATTTATAAACTTAATAAAAAATTACTCCCATTAATATACTATTTAATTAAGAGAATCAAATTTATACTACATCGAAAATTTTAATGTTTATTACAGAATAAGCAAATCAATTATGAAGGAACTTCAAGAAGAGAAAATCGGAGATTCGGATATGCATAGTCTTCAGTAGAATCAAATAGATTCATAAGTAAGAACCATATGACAAGATATATCAATTTAATACATAATTGGAAAATGGAATAATTATTAATATAAATAATAATGATTTATATTTAATATAATAATATATTAAATAATATAATTTAAATATATAAATTTTCCTAAAAAATAATAGAAAATAATAAATATACCTCATTTATATTAATAAAAATAAATCAAAAAACAAAGGTAGAAATAATTTTATAGATTTCTTAATTACAGTAATAGACTTTCAAAAATAAATAATTATAAATATTTTTAGTATAATTTATTAATGAAATAAATTTAATCTATTATAAATATTAATAATGTAATAAATTGTGCATCCATAAAGCTAAATATTTTTTTTAATAGGAAATTAAAAATAAATAAAGCAAAATACAAAAAATAATTTTGTTTCTTATCGAAAATTTCTCCCTATAAACGGAGTCATCATCATAATAATCAGAATGGCTATAGTATTAATGATATATATATTAGAATATTATTAATATTATATAAGTATATTAATATATTTAATATATAAATAGATATATTTAATATATATAATATTAATATTAATAATATATATATAATATTAATAATATAGATAACTATATATATATATATATACTATATATATATATAGATATAATTAATTATATATACAGATATCTATATTAATATATACTAATATATATATATAAATATAGTTATATATTATGTATATTAATATAAATGTATATATATTATATATATATAATATATATATATATATATAATTATAGATATATAATATATACTATAATATATATAATATATATATTATCATTCATCTACATACGTGTATCCCTATGGTTGTATCATAACTGTAGATAGGTAAGGTGCGGCTACCTATATTAACACCTGAAAATCTGAATAGGCATGCGTTACTATAGCATTATGTAGAGTATAATATATATAGTATTTTAGTCGGTTACATTAAATTTTTTTGTATAGCTTATTTAGATATTTTTCATATATTAGTATATAATAATCTATTATATATATATTTAGTATATAATTATTATATATACATTATATATATATATTTAATATATATAATATTATATATATATTTATATATACTATATATTAAGTAGTTAATAAATAAATATAATACTATTAATTAATAGATATATATTTATATTATTACTATTTATAGATAAATATATCTAATATGTTATATTTATATATATATATATTAGGTATATATATATATTAATTTACGAATTATATTATATATTACATAATATACATTACCATTATATTATAATTATACTATTATTAATATATATATTATTATATATATTAATATTTATATATATAATATATATATTTTAATATATATTATATATTAATATATATATATATATTCATTATATCATTGATGTTGGTACGTTGAATATTTATAATATATCTTTCTGACTCTCAAAAGTTTGTAGTATAAAGGAATACTGTTTTCTCAGCCAGGTCACTTCTAACTCTTATGTATAAACTGACGTCTACTCTATATAGTCATATATGATACATGTTGAGTATTGAGGTCTTATTCCGTTTATCACTATATATAAATATATAGACTGGTGTCATTCACTTTCCACTAGACTTTGCTTCACAATCTCACTCTAGATGAGGAAAAGGTAGATTGAGCCAACTTAGTTTTCGTTCACAATAGTTTTTATGATGAGAGGATATAGATGCACAGATAACCTCACTGAGCAATAAATTGTTATAGTTGTGATCTATACTCCCGGAGTTATACCCTTACGAGTTTTCAAAGTAAAGAGTGTAATTATTTGCTACTGCGATTCTGCCAAAATATCTTCTATATAGTCAATATAACAACATAGTTTGAATTTCAGACAGTGATGTCCTCTCGCAGAATCAATCAATTTTGAGGGTAGAATCCAGATTTTTTTTTTATTCTTTGTGTGTGTGCTCTAAATAATAATAGTATGTTGAGAATCAATAATCTAATTTGAATATTATATGTCAATAAACGCCTTAATTTTGCAGTAGGGCATTTAAATGTATTTTTCATATTATCATTCTTATTATTTGTTAATTTTATGTATAATATTAAATATATATATAATTATATATACGTATGTAATATTAATTATTATATATACATATAATATATAATTAAATTAATAATCTATATATTATAGCTATTATAGTAATATATTTAATATTTATTATATATATTAATATATATAATATATATATACTATAAAATTAATAATTAATAATAAAGTATTTCATTATATATATATCATATACTATATATAGTATATAAATACTAACAGTAGTAGATATATAATATGTAATATAATATTATTATTAGATCATTATAATATATTAATATATATTAATTATTTAATTAATTATATTAATATTATATATTTATCAATATTAATATATCTATTATAATCATATCTTTTTTATATTCTTTATAGTTCGTAGGATAATAAAACTTCTTCAACTTATGTATGCTTGTGTAGTTTTGACTATAAAATTTATAATTATGATTTATAATTTAAATCTTAAAATATTTTATTCCAAGAATAATTTTATTCAACCAAAAACAAAGAGAACGAAATTTGATATTGGCACTTCAATTATCAGTACTATACTTAACACACATCACACATACACACACTACATACACACATCACACACATCATCAACACTACACAAACTATACAACACTCATCACACAGCTACAACACATCACAACGAGAGAGTATTATAAACTTGGCCCCGACTTGATGGGTCGTCGACCTATTCATAGTACTTAGTCGTATACAGGCATATTTTATTAAATACTTCAAGTCTACCTTCTATAATGAGGTGAGTGTTTTTATAATATATCTTTTTATTATTTATTTATTTTTTTTCTGCAGGATTTCCTCCCCTCACTTATAAGAGGTGTGAAAAGGTGGGGGGTTTCGGGTTCACCAACAGCGTTATCTCTCATTTATAACTCTCAGCAAGACTCACGCCGAGACCGCTCTGCGAACCGAGCCGCAACTACGCCCTCTGCGCCGTCATCGATTGCCCACCCCGGACCGTTTTTTTCTCGCTTTTCGCATCCTTCTATTATTTATTATACTATTTATTTTTCATTTAATATTTTATTAGTATATAATATCCAAGTTTTCTAGTTATATTCACGTGAGGTAAATCTAGTATTGATGATTTTCTTAATGCGACGTAAGCAATCCATAGACACTCAATACCATTCACTCATTATATATACATCACTAATAATCATACATATATAACAGCTCCATGTCTACTTAATAAACCGCCCTCCAACTACGGAATCCGTGAGCAGCCTCGGATTCGAAATAATACAATCCTTTATTCCTAAACGCATGAGCCCTTAACTTGCTACCGAGGAAAATAAAAAGAATGTTTTTATAGGTGCAGTGCAAATTGTATCATAAGAAGAAATATAAATACACACCAAAAAAAAAGTAAAACCCATAATCATTATCTCTGCGAAACCATATAGCAAAATAGTCTCGAGTCTCAGCTCAGATAAAACGGATAATACTAATTTGCCCTTAACTTCGCTGTAAAATCTTGAGTAAAGGTAAAATGTTAAGTTAAAGAAATATCCCCAAAAGTATTAGTACCGTCACCCTACTCGATGGTGGTAGGAGTTACGGATAATAAGATAGCGCTTCTCTGGCCTTTCCGGGGGAACTAGATACGTAGTGATAGATATACTTAGGAACTATTTCCCCCCCTCCGGTAGGAGTGTCTCTCAGGTATGAACCCCTCGCTCCTTTTGGTAATTGGGTATAATGTTACCGCTAGGGGGTTCCCCTGCACCCTCCCCTTATACGGTTATATATAATATAGTTATGAGAATATAATACGTTCCTCCCTCGGGCCTTGCTTGTGTGCAGGTCGTTCGATCCACGGAGCCACTCCCGAAAACCCCCATGGGTATTACTTCTTAAATGGGAAGACCTTGTATTCGCACCGAGCAAATTGTACAATTTTAACTATGATATATATACTTATGCCGCGACTTGCGCCATATTAATTGCACTGAATAGAATCAAGGCATGTTAACAAGTAAAAGACAGATAATACTTAAATTGTTCACTTTACTACAACCCTAGAACATCTATTTATGATGTATCATAGAGGCTATTCTGGTAACGTGAAGAAATTTTTTTCTTGAATCCGAGATCCCGTTCCGTGTTCGTTGTTCACCTTAATCAGCGCTATATGGGAATACACACTAAATAATGCGGGAATTTATAATATAATCAGTGTACACATATAGGTATATATTACACTAGTAATCTATAATCCCGTAAACTGACAACTATTCGAAACTGTAACCCATCTGGCCCAAATGGTATATAATTGAATACTTAATACAGATTTAGGGCATCTCCTGATAAACGTCCCATATTTTAAATATATAATAAGTCTAATTATACTCTACTATTACATAAATAAGTTTTGTAATTCTTAAGGCCATAAATTATGGATATAATTATGATACTATATTATCCCTATATTAAAAGGTTTAGAAAAAAGTGCATCTCCCCTGACTACATTTTATATATATTAATAGTATATATATATTAATATATATATTAATTATATAGTATTCATATTATTAATATTATTTATATATTAATTATAATATAGTATATATAGGTCATTTTCTGTTTTAGCCAAATTAAGGTATATTCTATACTAAGGTAGTTATGTATATTAAGATAGTATTAGAGTTGAGTATAGATTATATATGATTATTTACCAACCGAAGAGAGAGAAGAGGAGAATAATGAATATTGACGGAAAAATGACGTTGGACCAACCTGCGCTAGAATCCTCAGGCGAACCATTGACCAGAGCCTATACCGACCTTACCTTGACCATCCTGGAGACCCTTTGGGCCGTTGACCTTGAGCAGACCTGTGAGCTAGACATTGAGAGGCATTTTTTTTTACTTGAGCTTTGTTTAGCACCGTGGCATTTTGGAAGCGCTGAACGATTGGATGTGAACCGTAGTGGAGCGCGTGTTATTTGACAACTCGAAGCTTTATTTTGTCGCCAAATCTCTAATATCTTTTTTGCGGCCAACTACCTAATTACTTTGTTCAGCGCAGCCCTATTTTTTGGCACCTAATTTTTTTATACCATAGTCAACAAACATCCACATCTAACTTACTAGGCAGACTCACCCTTCTCCGATAACAATAGCACGAGATTACTGCCCACCCAAACAGCGGCATTACGACTACACACCAACACCACACACACACACACACCACAACACACCTCAGTTCGTCAACACCGTATTATAATTAGTTACGATATTTGACTCCTATACCTATTTTACGCCACTACTATACTTATATTTTTTCACATCTGGAGTCAATTTTTGCCCACAGGTTAATTTTTGGATATTCAATGTATAGTATGGTACGTTAGGCCCTATTTTTTGATGATTCTATTAACCTATATATTTTTATGTCTTTCCCCTTTTTAGCTCCTAAAGCTATTGATACTAAGTATTATCCTATTGCGTAACAAATTTTTGTACCACTCAATGCAGTATTTTTTGTTCATTCTTCACTCGGTGTCACATTTTGGTGTATACCACCTCTCGTCCATGATAACAGGATTTTTTATGCTCTCACCTCTGCCATCTCTAGGGCTAGCTTATGTTTATTGTTAATTAGTTTAACAATTATTTCATATTTATGTCTATGTTCATGCAAACTATCAATTGAATACTCTCTTTCAAAATTATACTTGATGTATTTCTAATTTTTCCTTCATCAACTTAAAACCACTGCTATGATTGAACATAACAAGAAATGAAAATATTTTTTTTTATGTATTTTTTTTTTTATTTTATCCATTCCCTCCTTTATGACCCCCACTCTCCATTTACCTCCATCTATTTAATCTATATATCATATATATTTTATATATATTATATATTATTTATATATTGTATATTTATTATATATATAAATTTACACATATATAATATATATATATATAGTATATATATAATAATTAATATATATTATTTATAAATTATATATATATATAATATTATTATATATATATATATATATATATATTATATATATTATATGATATATATATTATATTTAGCGTGGTCCTTAAAATCAAAAGTTTGAAATTCTTAGCTCCATATTGGGGAATTTGTTACATTATAGGAAAAAACTTTCTATGCAAAATATTTTTGAATTTTGAATATTAGAACATCTTGCACAAGGAAATTGAAATTTGACTGTTAACGTCCCTGGACGTTTCTTGTAACGTTTAGTGACAATTGCTTACGTTGTTGTTTATGGTGCAACACACACCGATTCCCAGATGTTTCTTGTAACGTTTAGTGACAATATGGTGCAGCACACAGAGATTAGTAATTGCACATATCTATACTTTGTGTTCGATAAAATAGGGCAAAGCGCTATTCCGATTTCTAACTATCTGATAGCATTGTTAAGGTGTGCGTCTACAAAGGCAGAAGTGTTTACATTTTCATTTTAATTTTCTATATGCTTTATTATTATTATTATTATTATTTTATTTCATTTTTATTGGCATCTGGTGTTCCATTAATGTAAAATACTTGATAAATTTAAATTTACGAAATTATTATTATTATTATTATTATTATTATTATTATTTAAGATGTCATCAACTAGGCGCAAAGATTTTAGAAGGTTAGAAAAACTCCCTCTAATGGAGAAGCTATTGGTGTAGTATTATATTTACTTCAGCAAAAGAAGACTACTATCCGAAATGTAACAACCAAAGTTACTGAAATGGTCGAGCAATTCTGGGACATGGCCAGAATTCCAAAGATGAGAAAAGATACTATCATTACAAAAATGGAAAAGCTATACAAAGATTACGAACTAGTGAAAAAAGGGAAAACTCGTCGTTCTCCTAGGCAAATAGCACGAGAGGATGCATTCAAAAATCAAATGGAGAATCTTTTTGACTTTGCTCATGCAGATGACAAATGAAGAAGATAAAGCCTTTTTTAATTGCCCAACAAGAGCCAGGTAGAAGAGGAAGAATGGGTAATATAGTCAGAGCTCTGGCGAGAAAAGAGGTTAGAAAAACTGAAAGACAAGAGCAAACCTTACAACAGCTTCAGCGTGTTAAAGATGATATAGCTACTTCATCTGCCGTTGTTCAACTAGAGTCAACAAGTAGTTCCTCTCTACCAGTGATGATTGTAATTCCGATCAAAAAGATGAGAATGTCCATGGAGCCGTTGGTGGGCAAACACCTCTACAAAGAAAAAGAGTAGAGAGATCTAGAACCAATGTTATCACTCCCTCCTTAGCAGCAACTTTGGACAGAACTAAACTAACCGATCGTGCAGCTACATATGTTTTAATGGAAGCTGCAAGCTCTTTGGCTCATGATGCGAGCTTATTAAACATCAATCGGTCTTCAATTCGTCGCCAAAGAATGAAGCATAGACAACAAATTGCTTCTCACCTGAAAGATGAATTCAAGTCAGAAACTCCACTAATAGTTCACAGGGATGGTAAACTGATGAAGGATCTAACTTCCATAGAACATGTAGATCAACTCCCGATCCTGATATCTGGGAAGAATACAACGCAGTTACTACATGTCGCAAAGTTGGGCAGTGCAACCGGTCTCAATATGGCTAATGCAGTAGTTGAGGCAATTGAAAATTGGAATCTCCGGGATTAGGTTGTAGGGATGTCTTTTGACATGACAGCTTCAAATACTGGATGACACAAGGGTGCCTGAATATTGGTTGAACAAAAACTCGAAAAGGAATTGCTGCACTTTCCATGCCGACATCACATTAAGGAGCTTATTTTGCAAAATGTATTTTCAGAGGTTCTGGCCCTTTCATCTTCTCCCGCATTTGCCCTATTCAAACAATTCCAGGCTAATTGGGAATACATTGATAGAGATAAATTCTCGACAGGAATCCAATGTCCCACTATGCACGAGTTTTTGGCTGATATTAAAGAAGAACGTATTCGTTGGGCAGCAAGTGTGCTCCATGAGCGTCAGAATTTGCGTGGGGATTACCGTGAACTGATTGAGCTTGGTTATGATCTTTCTTGGGGGTGTTCCTTCTGGTGGTGTCCATTTTTATGCTCCTGGACTCATGCATCTTGCAAGATGGATGAGTAAGATCATATACTCCCTGAAAGTATGGATGTTTCAAGGGCAATTTCATCTAACAAAATATGAAGAATCAGCGCTTGGGAAATCTCACGCAGTACTTTTTATGAGAGTAGGAAGAATTGTATGCAGAGTTTGGGAAAGATGACAAGATGCGAGCAATGTAGATACTTCCTAAGGTAATGTTGTCTCTAAAAAACTTAAATTTGTATTGATCAAATTGATTCAAATGTCAGAAATGCTGCTTTAAGTAAATTTTTACAACACCTTTGGTATCTGTCTGAAGAATTAATTAATTGGACTCTCTCTTTTCAATCCAAAGGTACCCTCTGCTACAAAAAGGAAAATCGTCTCTGCCATTAGGGAAGGAGATAGTGGGAGTGAAGACATTCAATCACCTCCTAAGATGGTCACAATCCCAAATGCATCAGTGAGCAGCAGCAAATTAGAGGACTTTGCGACAAAACGAGCAATTCAATCTTTGAAAAACTGCACCTGAAGAGCGACTTTTTAGATTTTGATCCTGAATCATGGCTAGAAAGAGAAGATTATAAAACTGCAGCTTCTATTATCAGAGGAATAACAATAACCAATGATCATGCTGAACGAGGAGTGGCGCTGATACAAGAATACAATGGCATTCTGACAAAATGAAGAACAACTACAGTTCATACTTCAGGTAGTTGTGGAACATAGAAAAATTTCCCAGATAGTAGAAAAATAACAATAATGGGACAAACCAAGCAACAATGAGTGGTTTGCAGCCATGAAACCCCCGCTATGAGCGGTTAATACTCCAAAGAGATGGGGACCTGGAAGCATGTGCCCTGGGTAAAACTTTGAGGTCGTTGTGCAAGATGTTCTAATTGGGTAAATCGAGAAATATTTCATAGAGAGGGTTTTTAGAACCATATGAACAAATTTGAAGGGTTGGAGTGAGATATTTTTGAATTTTTTTTTTCACCTCTATAGCTAAGGACCACGCTTTATATTAATATTTATAAATATATTATATATTTATATTATATATATATAATATAATATTATTATAATATTATATATATTTATATTATATATATATATATATATATATATATATATATATATATTATATATATATGATTATATATTATAGGTATATATATATATATTAGTATAATATGATATATATTATAGTAATATATTATATATATATATTTATATATATTATAGTGTATAGATAATGTAAAAATATACTGTGTTAATATTAAAGTGTATTCTGGTAATTATAGTTACTAAGTTTTAGGTTATATCTGACTGAAAAATGTTTTTATATAAAATATGGTTTAAGTATGAATATTACAATCTGGTAACACAGGTGTATATATATATTATGAAACTGAATAATTTAGTAATAAATATAGTTTAGTATGAATAAAATATAGATTGATCATTATTAGTATATATATATATTTTTTCTATTTTCACGCTGCGTAGGGGTTGACGTCACCTGTGGTGAGGGAGGCCTCCCAATCTTATGTAGAGGGAGGCTATGAGCTATTAGCATGTCGTATATCTCTCGATGATCGGAGTACAACGCTTATGAACTTGGAAGGGACGATTTAATTATTTAAACTTACTGTTTATTAATATGTAAGTAGGTATATATAGGATAATGAAGATGATAAAGTTTATAAAGTAGTATAATTTTTCATCAATAGAAATGAATAATCTACAATATGAATGGGTTAGATCAATAAGATGTACGTTCATCAATAAAGATAGAGTCATCAAAGATGAATACCTTTCACAGAAGTTTGTAGGCATCATTAGCTGGATCACTATTAATTAGATTAGATAGGCATTACAAATGTGCTAGAGTGTGGCTTATATGTCGTATGATTCAAGGCTCTAGTTTTCTCACACTGAGTCTTAGAGAAGGTCTTGCTTTATTTGTCTTGTATATGTCTATTTTTCAAATATAATCAGAGTAGTAAGTGAAAGTGTAGAAATTGTATAGTTGATTTCTTGTTTGTTGTGTGTGACTCGTGCAGATGTCTTATCCAGAATGCTTATTATAGTTCAGTTAAACCTGATAAAATGATAGTATCATATTAGAGAGAGTGCTTATAGTATAAATTATAAGTGTTATAGAATAAATCTTAATCTATCAAGTAGGTAATGACTATACTAGTCAGATTGTAATATATCACTCAAGTTATGATATTTCACTTACATATACTCATTATTACCATTAAGGGGTAGTAACACCTCACCAATATAGTGGCTATTCTAAGGCTCGGAGAGGCGATGAAAAGGCTTGAAAAAAGTTGGCACTGCTAAAGTTTAGGCACTAGATGTGTGCACTTAGCACTTGGTCACTAATGGGCATCTACACTATTGGCACTTAGGATACAAGTATTGAGAGCAACTTATAACATTATATGTCACCTTACTCACATTTAGGGCATCTTATAACAACTTGGCACCTCACCTGGCAACTCTCACATAATACTGGCACTTATATTACTATACTCATAGATAACACTTAATTGCAGAACAGTCACTAAGTATAGCTACTCCATTATACCGGTGATTAGGGAGCCATACAAGGCCATCAAGTTAATGGACGTTTGTAGTACTATCAAGATATAAATGACCACACATAGATAATGTATAAAGGCTCGAACTTTTAATGTAGTATTAGTATATGTGTTCATTTAGATAATTAACAATATCAATGGTCAAAGAAAGGACACTCAGAGAATTAAAAGATCATCTAAGAAGACGTGGACTTAAGTTCCTATAGGAATGGATTAACTATGTTAACAACTTAAGAGAGTTGTGTCTCAAATTGACCACGCTCAATATTGCTATGGCAACGTATGTTATATTAGCCGTACATATATACTCGGAGTCTAACATACAAGAGTAAAAGAACATGTTATCAAAATAATGAGGGTAACCAGCTCACCTCACTAACCAGAATGATATGCAAATCAACCGCGAGTGGGCTTTCTCGTAAATGATAATATACCACATTAGGATAATTAACCATAAGGGGTTTAGTTCGATGAATAATATTACCATAGTTGGAGTACACAGAATATTATGAGATCTACTCAATGAGATCTCAATAAGGTGAGTAGCCAAAAATTTACATATATAGTTGGGCAAAAAATGATCACCATAGGAAAGATCAAAGGGATTGGTCCGCCATAATCATATTGTCAGATTAACAATAAACGCTAACATAAATCAAAAAGGGCTAAGACCCTAAAGGATATAATATATAAAAGATCAATAAAATTACCTACGTGGGCATAAATAATGAGACCACATGTCGAAAAAAATTTGAGTATGAGGCGTAAAATAGGGGAGCATATTATACGTTAACATATATATACTGGTATTGCTTGACGTCAAACTATTATTGGTCGCACAACTACTTCTTCGAAGGTTGCTAAAATTTAAGGGTATGACCTAAATATAATACATTAGGGTTCCAAAACTCATATATTAAGTAGGATTCTCTATAAAAATAATTAGTGACTAGCCAAAAATATCCGTGGGCCAAAATAAATTGACCCTATATGATATATGACACAAAGGGTTGGTCGAATAAAAGGTAAAGTCCCAAAAAGAGTATAATAGCCAATAAGGTAGAAGGTCGAGGGTTCACAAAATTTGGGGCTTCAAAAGAGAGGATACCAAGCGACTATCCCACCGTGTGAACCAGGCCCATATAAACGATCCCAGAGACCTACGTTTAATTATTAAAAGTTCTGATTGCCCGAAGAGACCGGTCAAGGTAAAGTGAAATCTAACTTGCGTTACCAGCTCTGGTGGTCACATTTTTATCGACCATCGTTATGAACCGTTTCACCACAGTCAATAATGCGAAGAGTGTATGCTAGTGTGCGTAGCTATTTCCTAAATACATATCTACATGTTATAATATTAATATTTACGTGCACTTGTACTTATATATTATGATTATGCATAAAAGATAATAAATAAGAAGACAAATTAAGAATCGATATTACAGCTCGTACGATAATTTAATTAGACGTATATAAATTCACTATAGAAATACTGAAGGTAAATCTCGACTAAAGTATATAATAATAGCGATTTAGTTGGATAGGGTAGTGTTTATACATACTATATAATAGGGATAGACCCATTCCAACACTACTTTGTTTATAAATCACAAATAGTATTTATACCTATATTATACTATATATATACAGTATGATGGAGTATTTGCTGATATTGAGTATATATATACGAATGAAAATTAAGAATGAATCATATATATATTTTATGTATCTATAAACCTTTTTATTTCATATATAAGTTTTGCGTTTCACTAATTTATATATAATATATGTAAATATATATAAGATATCAAATAGTAAGATATCACAGTTCTTATTTATCATACATATAGTTTATACAACAAAAAGATTTTATCCCTAAATTATATATAATTCTATAAATATAGTAAGCCAATTATTTGTGTTTTAATACATTATTATTGAATGCTTATAATACTGATCATCGATATTAAAGTAATAATATGCTTACCCTGTATCACTCAGTCAGTAGCAACATAAAATTTTAGTTAGTCATAAATTGCATATTTCTCATATATAAATAGATTTACTTTAGTATTTAACTCAAAATTGGAAATTAGCTGTTGAGTAGGTATGAGAAGATGTAGGTTTATTGGAATAAATTAAGAAATTAAAAAATAATATAACATGTGTTATTAATTTATAACATAAAGTTAAATAATACATGATTATAGGATATATATACTATAATTTAGTGAAGTGTAGTATTAATCGAATTAGTAAGAATATTGGTATATTTATAATAAGTTATATTATATTTATATTATAAAAATGACCAATTCGAATATTCAAAATGAGGCCATCGTCATTGTTAGCCTTTTAGTATTTTATTACCTTTTTTGCTGTTATAACGAGTACTTAAATTCGGGCTAATGAATATGAGGAAATATTAGCAACTACTATTATATTACCTAAATTTTTCATATTAAATATATATTATATATATTATGAATATTAGCTTATTAAATAATTAAATAATGAATATAATATTTATATAATATTATTATTATTAATTATATATATATATATTATTTATTTCTTACTATATTTCTCGCATAATACATATTTATTATGAAAGATGGAAAATAAATCCAACTCATCCACCTATGATACATTCATTTTACAGAATAAATACGTTATTAAATGACTTTGCTCTTTAAATTTATTTATTTGTATTAAATCAAATTAAGGATAACGGCTTAAACTCATTTCTCATTAAATATGGTGTACTCACAACTACTTATATTTTAATTAATATATATATATAATAATATATATAATATTATATATATTAATTATATATATATATATTAATATAATATATAATATATATATATATATATATATAATATATATATATATATTATAATAATATATATAATATATATATATATATATTATATATATATAATATATATATTAATAAATATATTATATATTATATATATATATTATTAATTATAGTTATAGAAATTTCAATGACACCAGAGTGGGGAGGTGATGAATTGATGACGAGAGTGAGTAAGTAGAATGATGGGTATCAGTATTGAGAGAAAATAAGGAAAAATATTGCCTGATATAATAGAGAAATGTAATAGATTTATTGTTTAAAGCCTGAGGAATGGTAATTCATATGAATGGTATTTCACCAACAGAGGACCTCACATTAAGGTTTAATCAAAAGATTATGATGGATCTGATGGATCCTGAAAAAGATTTCAGATCATGATTCTTAATATAGACTATATATAATATCGTCTGATAGTATAGGTATCATATACAAAGTAAATGTGAATAGTGATAACCTGGAGTAGTCATATATATACGAGTACTATATAGTATTAAGGTTATACATAAGATTATTGTTTAAAGAGATTGGATAAGTACATTAGGAGAAGCGTGAAGCTCAGAGCATTACAGAAATAACATCTTCTGACAATATAGTTAAAAAAAGAGACAATGAGTAATATTAAGAGTAGGATCACTGGAGAGAGAAGGAGTGTGACAGGATGCAAGAGAGTGTATATTTGAAATATTGAAGATAAACATGTTTTTTATGTTCTGTAGGAGGGGTAGAGATAGGGAGAGTCTCAATGAGAGTTAAAAAGTAAGCAGTAGAAATAGACCTGGGTAAGGAAGAGACATATGAGGAGTACGGGAAACTAACTGTAGAAGAGACACCACAGAGTACGAAGCGTGTTGAGAACGTGAAGAGAGGAAAGGAGGCCGCAAATGAAGAGAAAATGCTCAGATTATATGGAGAGAAAGGAGATTGATGTGAATAAAAAAGTAAAGACCCAGTAAAGAAAGCTTAGATTCTTATAGGCCTATGTTATATAAATGGTAGGTAAGAAGGAGAATCACAAGAATGAGAAGTGGATGGAGTCGCTCAATTAAAAAATGTGAATAAGGCAGCAAAAAGTGAGATGTGAAGAATTAAGATAAGGATTGGTCAAGCGAGTATATCGAATGAGTGCGTTAGTTGTGAAAAGAGGCCACATAGTCGATTGTTTTTGTTATCATACGAAAGGAAAAGGATATATAGAAGTAGGATCAAAGAGAAAAGTGTGCATACCCGGATAGATTTGGGAACGCTCAATATTGTGATATGTTTGGTAGTATGAAGCAATACTACACGCACTTACAGAGATGAGATAATACGAATACTTTGTACAAGAATTCTGTTAAATCGCTGAATGTATAAGAGATGTTAGGTTAAGAACGTTTGTGGAAGGAAGTTAGAGCCCGACTAGTTATTGGAGATGGGAGCCAGAGGATAAAAGGCTGAGCGGAAGGAGATCATGATGGGATATGAGATGGTGGTGAGGTGCTTCGGAGAGGGATAAGCTAATGTAACAAGCGATTCGAAAGTATGCGAGGAAATAAGGCACTGTATCTCTTGATTTTTAGGACGACTTAAACATAAGAGGAGGAGAGAAATGAAAGAATTCTGAAATTGTTCCACATTTGTGGGACGTGGTTAGCGCAACGACGAGACTGGACTGGATACAGAGAAGGTGTATTGGGTAATATGTAATTTAGATAATAACCAATAGGGAATTAGTAAAAGGAAAGGGGAAGTTAATAGATTCAGGGGAAGATGTATAACATAGAGCACCAGTGGGTATAAGCACTCTTAACCTCATCTCTCTGGTTGGATAGACTTTTCGTGGCGAGAGAAATAAGTAGTGAAACTACATGAGAGGAAGAGGTCATCCAGATCAGAGAGAATGTGAAGAAGGATAACACAAGATATAGGAGAGAGTATGTATGACTACCGAGCAGGCGATCGGTATAGTATATGGTATCGCGTCTATAGAGAATGTTGACGTTAGAAACACTTTTTGGAATGTTAAGGAATAATACAATTTAAATCGCAGAGGAGCTTATGACCGCGGAGTCAATAGTTCTACCAGTTGATAGTTAAGAACTTTTGATTCAGGGCTTATAGGAGCGGCTCATATGGAGATGTATAGCTTTTTGCTAAGGATGAGACGCATAAATATTAGATGGAGGTACAGAAGATTAGAGTAGTAGCCCCAATTGTAGGTAGTATTTGGTTGGTGTAAGTGGGAATTACAATATAGGTATATGGATTGTAAGAACAGAAATATAAAGAGAGAGGATTGCGAAAATAGAAAACAGTGGTGACACTTGAGTATTAGTGTAGAGAAACTGGAGTCAAATCAGCGAGATGCGATGATATTGTCAGCCAAATTGTTGGTGGTCTGCAAAGCAATAGTGTAGGGATGTGACTGGAGAAAGAGGTGCGAGAGGATAGCTCACTATTGTAGATCTCTTAGGCACATCTGTATATAACTAGTGATTTGCATAGACCGCAAGTGACTGGCATGCACTGGATTGAGAGTAGAAGGAAGTCGCGCAGTGGAGTAGTACGCGTATAGGTATTATCGCATATAGTATTGTCATAAAATGGGGGCACCCTTAGAGAGGTCAGCTTGAGGGTCATGACAGTCATGTATGAGAAACAACATATCACAGAATGAGAATCAGATTCAGAGATGTGGTTCTTATGAGATAGGAAGACGTGTAGGAGTGAGTATGGGCGATAAGTATAGTAGATGGTAAATATGAAATTTGTAATAGAGTAATGCAATACTTGAGTGGAGTATGTTGTAAAGAGAGTCATGCGCAGATGCTAAGGCTATGAGAGTCAATAGCAGAATTAGCTGAGAGATGTGTGTTAATGAAGTCAAGATGCACGAGTATCGAATCATATTTGGGGGGCTTAGATGATATCGCATGGATGACGTAATGGAGATAGAGATATATAAGTGAGTATGTGAAGTTTTACGAGACTCGCTAGTAATCTTTGAAAGTAGCTAATATACAGTGTTTGGAAGCTGAGTTACATTAACTCACATTAATAGATGCTGGGTGGATAATGACAGTATACGGTACAGATAGCTAACTCGATATGATAAATCTCATAAGATGTGAAAAGGACAGGAATTCAGTACAGCACTGTTAGTATGTATTCAAGAGTGATAGTCTATGGGAGACAGACTAGAGGAGAGCCAGGGAAACTCAAGAAACTTAAAAAATATTAAGGAGTGGCAACGGAAGTGTTGGGGAGAACGGCCCTACTATAAATATTAAGATGGATACAAGAGCCAGAGTATATGAGATGCTAGTGAGGAAACATGCAACCATGACGTCGAGAGACAGATGGTATCTCAGGGAAGGATAGCAGTGGGGTTGTTGAGGGTAAGAGCTCAAGAGGGAAGGAAGATGGGAGTGAGACCTAGAAGGAAGAGTTGAGGAGGATAGTCTATTCGAGACAGAACACTGGGACGATTTCTTCAGACGTGTATCGGAACATGTGGTATGAGCAGAAAGTGCAGTAAGACGAAGAGTTCTTGTGAGATATGCGAAAGATGGTGAAGTAAGATAGCATCTAGAGAACGCAGGATCCATATATGTACTTTGTCGCATCTAGGTACTATTCATCTGGAGGGCAAGGGTTGACTTGTAAGATTGTGGAGAGTATATAGGGGAGACAATAAATAAAAAAATTATAGAGGGTAGAAAGCATGCCATAATCTGATTATATATATAAGATAAGCATGCATTCAGTATAATTATAATAGGGTTGTATTTAAATATTATTGGTAAATTAATAGTCTGTACCAGAGGTAAGTAGTTGTATGAGTGTGACTTACGATATTGCAAACATATTAAAGAAATGAGGTTAGATTTCGATTATGCATGGAAGTGAGTTTAATCATAAATAATATAATTAATTTGACGATAAGCCGAAATTATTATTATTTATTAGTAATAGTATATTTATTAATGATTATAAGAAGAAATGAGAAAATCAGTCGACCATGGACAGATTCAAAGAATCTTTATAGGATCAGAATTACAGGTATTACAAATATTTATATATATCATATTAGTATTTAAGACTTAAATACAAATTGGTAGGAAATGTCTCTAGTTAATTGAGTTATCAACATATGTAGAAGCCTAGGGTACTTTGTGTGATGTTCTCTGGCACTAGTAAGCATGTTTTCGGTAGCTTGGGTTTGTATCTGGCCAGAACAGTCCTCGATAAACCAGTGGTCCTATGATTTAGTGAATATTATAAAATATTATACAGACCTTATCATGACCCTCTATCTTAGGTTGTTACAGTGTCTTAATATCACTATCATTCTGAACCTATTTAAAGGGTATTCAAATAGTTTCGGTATATGTATTCTCATACTGGTAATATATAATGTCATTAATATAAAACTATAATCTTAGCATCTTAGGTTCTATAGCTCCCAATCCTCAGATAAAGTTAAAGGGCTTAATCATATTTCACTGATATCATAGTTGACTAATCAATAACTAACTATGACAATGACAGAAAGATCCAAGAAATGCTTGGAGAAATTCTATTAAGTACCTATCACTCCCAATAGATGCCCAAATAGCATTTATATTAGATGATTATTACAGTTTTCTGAAAGTAGTGCCGAATGACTATTTTTTGATATATTGAAAATTACAATGGCTATACTATAACGTTAGAGTCTACAAGGACGATCGTGCGATGGACGTCGGACAATAATTCTCTCTACGCGAGAAATAACTTTTTGTGACAGTAAAAGTCTTTACTGAATCGCCTCTCTACCGCCCTATGCCTCCATTTTCTTCTGAAAAGTTTTGTTTTTCTATGTTTTTTCTATTTAATATCAATGAAGATCACAAGATCCAGCTCAGGCTACCTACCTCAATAACAAGCATCACAAGTAGAATAAGAATTCAAGATTTGGGTTAGATTCTAATAATAAATAATTTATATTTTTCATATCTCTCATAGATAGAGAATAGACGCTCTGTCCACGCACTATGGAATGCTAGCAGTTTGGATTCATCTTACACCAGAGGCAATATCAGGTGAGTGATGAGAATAAGAATCAGAGAGTTTACCTAATCTTTGTTTTAGTATCTCGAGAGAGATTGATATTCGGTACCTTATATACAACTGTTTTAGAATTTGTAGCTTTTATCATTTTATAACGTAAATATCTAAATTTTATATATTAATTTTTATAACTTAATATATATATATAAATTATATTTTATCAATAATATTAAATTTCATAAATTAGTAAATTAAAAATTCAAATAATGAATAATATATAATAATTAGTAATAATATAAATAGTAAATGTATGGTAGTTCACGTAATTTATCACTCACCTCTTACCGTCTATCTCATAATATATGACACTATTATATATTATTATTGATATCGTTTTTTTATATTTAAATTTATTTTTTTAATAAAATATTTATCACTTTATAATAAGTAATATTTATTTTAATTATGATTATTATAAATTAATTAATACGTAATAATATATGTCAATAATATATAACGTAAATTAACGATATAAACAAGGTGGTTACCGTATATATAATATAAGTCACCACCTCCAATCAATTTATAACTGAGCTCAGGGGTTAGAATACGGATCACCAAGTTATAGGAATACCCTGTGATATTTATTTGCCATATAATACTGTTTTGGATATCAATAAAATTTTATACTATTATTGGCTACTAGTTTATTTACAGGTGCGCATGCGCATAATTACTGTTTCATAGTATTAATCCACTATGAAAATATAAATAAATAAATCGCCATATATACATTTTTCATTTATTATAATAACTGATAGATTAAAAAAACGTACATATTTTATTCACAAAAGTGAAATTCATATTGAAGGTAATCAAATTTTTGTAACCCTAATGTATCTAACATTTTTTAAAAAAAATATAATAAAACTTAAATTTAGAAAGATGATATATAATATATAAAACTTGTAGTACTACCATATATATATATATATATATATCTATAGCGTGGCTTAATTTAACTCGTATAATTTATTATCTCTAGTTTTAAAGTATCTAGATCATGTATCGGCGGATACATGTATGATATGGTTATCTTTTTTTGTCCTATATGTTTGGTATATAAGTAGTATTCTTGTGTATTTCGAGGTGTATAGAGTGGAACCATGAAAATATCCTTGTGTACTCTGCTATAAAATCGGGAGGCACGTGGGCTGAGAGTGCCAATTTTTTGTATCGATGCCCATCACTGCTATATAATATCAGTATATATATACCTGACTCACTAATAATGCATAGGTAAAGGTAATATAGACACAGAGACTTACCCATTATATTTACGAATAATATTTTCTAAGTTTATCATTATAAAATTCTAAGATTCAGAAAAGTTTTGTTAACGTTAATAATATTTATTTTAAGAAAAATTCTTTAAAATGGCAAGTCATCTCAGTATAGAATTATTATAGCTACAGAGCTTTGCCACTAAAATATCAATTATTTATCTATTAAAAACTAACTTAACTTATCTTCTAAAAAACTTAGAAATTATTATTTATATTAGAACTACTTTTGTTGTATATTTTAATAACCATTAGATGATATCCTTGTAACTCATATAATACCTTTACTCAAATAATATAATATATAATTAATATGTTAATATTAATAATATATATAAATATATATTGATATATATATAATATATATATATTATATATATATATATATATATTAATATATATATTTAATATATATATATATATAATATTATATATATATAATATTATATTTATATATATTAATAATATAATATATATAAATATATATTATATGATATATATATATATTTAAATTATATATATATAATATATATATAATATTAATATTATAATATTTATTTTATTTTTTTTTTTTTTTTATTTATTATTTTATATATATATATATATATTAATTATATATTTAATATATATATATATTATATATTATATATATTATATATAATATATATTTATATATATATAATATAATTATAAATATATATAAATATATATATTATACTATAATATAATATTAATTATAATATATTATATATTAAATATATTTGTATAGGTATATGTAGCCGATAGTGAAAAGCCGAATAAATGGGCAGAACTACCGAATATTCGGAGGGGGTATCTTCAATACTATAAGAAGGTACTCTAGAGGTGTTTATTAATTCGTCGGAATGCATAGCCCCGACATAATAATCTAGTTGGTTACTTTTACTTCCGGTGGTTATATGGTTTTTAAAGTGCTTCAATATTGTTACAGCGATATAATACATTACTGATTTCACTCTGGTTATGAGAGATTCATTTTCTGGATTCGGATCAGAGTCTTGAAAATCACCGGATTCGAATCCAAAAGTTTAGTTTCTCATTGGCAGAGTAAGATATGCTAAATCGTCTATAGATTCTAGAAGATCAGTCACAGTATTCGTCCATTTGTCAGAAATGTGAAAACACTATAAGAAAACTTAACATGCCTTGAGGTACACATATCATAGAAATAAGGACGTTAAAATTTTATTCTTGGATGGTAACTTTATGTAAGCAGTAATATTATGGATAATTACGGTAATATAATAGGTGGTCATGGATATGTCCATTAATATATATAAATTTGGATATTGCTGTAGGATCACATTCCCAGATTATTCACGTGTAGCAATCATGTTATATTCCCTATTTATTTGCGTATTCACCATAAGGTAATGACTAAAATATTAATGTGCGCACTATTATATACATTACGTTAGGCTAGTAAATATTAAGACGTATTACTCAATATATAGTTATCCGCCATCTACTATATATTACATGTAAGTAGACTAAAGTACCTTACTAGCGGCGAGAATATTATTTGGGAAGGCATGTGGTACTTTAGTTAGTCTACAGTGAAATGGGATGCCAATATTAGTAACCGTATGGATGTTATGTCTATATTACTAATTATCCTACATTATATCTAGAAAGTGATGAGGAGTCATCCGGTATTATCGGTTCCGTCATTGTTCACCAGGGTGGAACTGAAACGATCGAAAAGTAGTATGATGCCGGTATGTTCGTTAATTTCTGGCCCGTTACTGAAGTTGTCGCGAGCTAAGTAATAGGAGTAGTTTCGTCGGATGGTATCGTGTTGTTCACGTGTGATTTAGAAAGAAAGTAGACACATAGCAGCCGTTACTGGACCATTGGACAAGAGTTACATCTCTCTAACTCCGTTACCTCTTGTAGCTAATTCAGATATGGAACTATGACATGACATGTAGCAGAGAACGCCTTATGGTTTGTTCTTGGATTTCAGTGTAGATGGATTAAATTTTCTCGATTGTACATTTAGTCCAGTGAGATATATGTAAATAAATGCATCACCGCCACCGTATAGACCACCTCTACCGCGACTTAAGAGCTGGAGACTCTCTTTACATCCCACGCCAACAGTTATTCCGTGCTACAGCCGCCATTGCCTACGTGGTATCCGACAACGTTTATTTCTTTACACATCTACACGTGAAGCTAATTTACATTGTTGCCTTATTGCGTATGCTCATAACACCCAATAATAGCGAACTAGGTAAAATATGTCTCAATCTCAGGAGCTCTGGTTCTCTCACGTAGCAGGCTGACGATTGGCTTACATAAGTTGCACACCTAGGAGAAGATTGATCCACGCGGAGTATATCGCAACGACATAACTTACTCTTTATCTACCGATTGACACGCTTCATAACATGGACTACGGTCTCTTACACAACTACTTGCATAGAGTTCTAATGGACTAGGTTATTCAAAACTTCTCAGATTCTCACATCGCGAGCTCAAACAACCAAGAATCATAACAACGCAATATAATTGGTAAAGGCTAGTGGCTGAGCTTCCAGCATCGCATCTCTCATTCATTTCTACCATAATCACTATACACTCATCTCCTTCGTCAGCTCCTGTGCACCACTCTTAAGGTCATGCTTCTCATCTCAGTCCGCGCAAACGCAAAATTCACGATGAGAGCCCAGAAGTTCATAAAGCAATCCGCGCCCATTACACCTCCGCCCCGCCTAACCTTAAATAGAATGGAACAACCACCTTTTGAACTCCACATCTATTTGACCTAGCAGAACATCGCGTAGGTGAGTGCTACTCACTATTGGTCAATGGACGAGTAGATATATATTATATATTTCACGTTACACGCTTACCTACCAAAGACCATTAATCAATCAATCGGATTTTTCCGAGTAATGAGACTTACATATTTGTAGACATGCTTCATCACGCCGTGATGCTCCAATATTCGAAAATAGAACGCTAAATACAATTTTAGCTCTTACTCTCTTGTCCTTAATTTCCTCAATACCTTGGTCTTTGTAGTTCGAGATGAGAAATAGTCATCCAAAGACACTGGCCGTCATTAATTTTGACACTAGAGCATCTTGTTCTTTGCACAAATCAGATCCTTTTAATCACGCGAGACGCACTCACTGCCTTTCGATCCGATATATTGCAGTATGACCTTATTTGCTCTTAACAACTAAGCTACTGTGTTAGAGAAAGCTAAATGAAAGCGAATTCCAGTAAAATATAATCAATTTTCTCATAATTGACAGGTCACTGAAACTCTTTCTCTTGAGTTGCGTATCAGTGATACTAGAGGCTAGGAGAAATCTCACTCTGCTACTACACTTCGCTCTAATCCCGGAATCGGACACACTATAACCTCCGATATTACGCTCTTGCATTTCTCACACCTCTGTGCTCGATAGAATACCTCAATAAATATATCACCATCTCAGAGCGTTTCGCATCTCTTAGCTCACTTTTACATTTTCATAACTCACGGATAAATAAATTCCCTGCAACATACTACTAGGCGGATCAGGTATTTACACGCTGATTGCGCTAGGTAACACGCTCCTATTCAACTCGCCCTACAGATCAAACGATTCATTACCGGAAGGAAAGACGTACCTGGACCGAGCCTTTTGTAGCATTATGTCTAATTTAATGTAGTCCGCCGATCATCCCCACATACATATATTTGCTTTGGATTGAGAATTCAGGATATAACACCTATGCACACTTCTCACGTGTCAACTCGCTCCTTCGCTGTACGATTAATGTTTTAGCTAATCAGATGTTTCCTTCTCAACGTAAAGACTTTTTAAGCATTCAACTAAAACATACACATATCACTATACTATACATAATTATAATACATATCATACACATACATAGTTACTATACCCAATATATCTAATTACTACATACATACTCATTAACTTATCTACATTACAGATATCGTATCATTAACTTAATCATATTAAACATATATACATATATACATCAGATAGCACATACATGTACTACATTAATACTTTGTACCATAAAAATATTGCTCTATTCTCTCATACATACCATTACATAATATACTACCAACTCATTAATATAATATTAGATGTCTCATCAGTAAGAGCTATACCACCATACACACTTGAATCAATAATCATCTATATATATATTTTATATAATATATCTCATAGAGCTTCCTATTAATCATATCATACGTCCGTTTGCTATCAAAAAAAGTAAATAAATTATTCTTACTTCTCCTCATTTTCTACTCAATTCATTATTTGAATAGTTATAATGTAAGTATTGATCCACACATTACCTTATCCAATCTTCTAATGCACCTTGTTCTTTATACTAAATCAAAGTTCTTCAATTACTATCACGATCGTACATCATCTTTCGTCCAAAATAGCCAATATATATCTCGCAGCAGTGGTATTTAATATAACTAATACCCATATATAATTTATTACTTTACAAGTTCCTACTCTTATACTATCACCTTACTACTTTATAATCTTACTAAGGTACATTAATCTATAACTTATACTTATATAATATAACTCTATATCATCAATCCACCTCGAAACTTACTATCACTCCATAAAACTCGTTTATTGTTTTAATATACACTCAATTTACCAGTCATTCACTAGGTATAAGCTACTCTTCATTCTCATCTTTCAATTCATCCATCATATTCTACCATAACACCATTTCGTTCGACTCAGACGCAACCTCCTCCTTATCTGATAATTACAGAGAGAGTGAACAACATCACTATTCTCATAATATTTTTTACTCCACCCAAAATCTAGTGTTTACATACTCAACAATATCTCACAAATGCGTATGTTAGATAGTTAGATCAATAAACTATAGAATTACATTTCACTGGTAATTACATACAACCATCAATAATCATATTAGAAATAACCCCTAGTACTATAGAATAATTATTTACTATATGTTTTTAACTACTAGATGTTATTATAGTATGAGGTTATTTATTTAATTTGCCTAGTGACAGAGGAATCTTTCTTTCTTTTTAAGACAACTTATATATTTTATTGTAAATATGCAATAATCCCTAAGTTTTTCATTAACGGATGTTTTCAAATTTAATTATTGAGAACTTATATTATTTTGGTATAGTATATATATATATATATAGAGTTATATTAAAATATAATAAAGTTAAGAATTGATATTATTATATTTATTCATCTTGTTTCCTGAAATTACCTTTTGATGGGTTCTAATATATGATATAAGTGGATTTTATTAGTAATAGATAATTATGATAATTTCTACTTATTGTAGGTTAAATAACTATTCATTTAAATTGGTAATTACTTTTTTGAACCTACCAGTCAAGGGAAATGGGAGTATATTTTACCAATGTCGCACCTTCATACCTTTCTATAAAGTAGTATACTTATCTATCAATATTTAGACTAAGGATTTTCTTATCCTTGACCGGGTGCGTCATTGCGCTATCAGCAATTCACAGTCGACGCAACAATGTAACGCGATCTAAGAAGCTAACCGGAGGAAAAACATAACGGAACTTAATTCTGGTGCCTTCACACAGAAGAAAAGCAACGAGTCGTTATCCGTTACTCAACACTACGTTTCCGGTTAGTAACGCGAGTACGAGTAACGATCGTGCCCACCTCTGTATACTATTATATATATATATACTTTTAGTAATATATATAATATATATATATATATATATATACTATATACTACTGCTACTATTATTTCTATATAAAACATATACTTAATATATATATATATATATATTCTTTTCACCAAGCTACCAGAACCGTGCCATACGTGTGGTAACGAAGAAAATCCGGAAAGATTTCATAGTCATCCACGACACTCCTCCAAATTTAAAGCGAAAGATAAATTGTCCAAAGAAAAACTTAACAAAGACTCCTCCCAGAAAAGCATCAATCGACTCATAGTTACAAAACCGACGGCGTTAAAATACAAGAGAGGAAGTATCGATATGTCAGCCTTGGAAGCTAATCCAGTAGATTTTACTCCAAGAAATAAAGCAAAACTAAAAAATGTTACTAAAAAATTAGATAAAGCAAATAAATTTAAAGTTAAAAGAGGTCCTAAGAGCAAAGAAGCATCCCCAAGGCAAACAAATTCTCAGGAATCGACTCCAAAGGATATAAAAGAAAGTAGTCGAAAAGCCAAATTAAAAACTAAAGCAGATTTAGCTGACGAATTCTTTGATCAAGATGATCAATCAAAAATCACGAAAAGGTTAATAAAAAAGAAGAAAGTTGCAGACGAAAAAGAGAAAGAGGAACAACAAAAGATTACTGATGACGATGACTCGAGATACGACACTCATAGTGAAGCAGTTGTTTCTTCCGCTTCGAAGACGAAGAGGAGCAGCACAGCAACAGAAAGAGTCAGTACGGCGCCTCTCAGACTTTGCTATATTTGCTGTAGAGAATTTGGAACACGTTCCCTAAGTATTCATGAACCACAGTGCCTTGAGGTAAGATAAACGCTCTCTCTCTCTCTCTCTCTCTCCTCTCTTCTCTCTCTCTCTATATATATTAATATGATATATACTATATATATATCTATAATATAATATATATATATATATATACCTATACTATACTACTATATATATACTACTACTATATATTACTAATATATAATATTATTTATTATATTTTATATTTTCACTTTAACCTGCTAACTCGCAGTAAGATAGGTAACATCAATATAACCCCTAATGAATGTAAACTACTTTAACGCAGTAACATTTATTATTTAAAACAAATTAAAAAACTTTTAACAAAATTGCAATTGGATGTTGATTTTTTTTTGATATGCCTTTCAGTCCTGCCGGACCTTATTCAATCTTATGCCGTGCGCGACTAAGTTGAATAAGGTCCAGCAGGATGAAAGGCATATCTTTCAGAAGGTTTCCCCTTTTCCACTTTTTGTTAAAGTTTTTAATTTGTTTTAAATAATAAATGTTACTGTGTTAAAGTAAGTTTATCATTAATAGGGGTTTTATTGGTTATATATATTATAATATATATATATTATATATATATATATATATAAATTATATTGTTTATATAGTGTAATTTATTATACATTATTAGTATATATATATAGATATATATATATATATATATATAGTGGTTGCTAGGTTGAGGTCCTGCTAACACTTATTTATTCCCTACAAATGCCATGCATGCCTCGGATTTCTGGTGCTTGTTTTACGCACCCTACCCCCACCCCAGTTCTGAGGAACCAAGGGACAGTTGATGAAGCTGATATACATGTTAATGTGGTATGTCGTGGAAAAAGGTCAATCCTACATAAAATCCAGAGTTCAGGAAAACCAAATTTAATCCTAAATTTAAATGTCAACATGTTTCGATACAATGAATTTAAAAGTATGTCATTAATAGGTAGTGAGAGAAATATAAATAATAGTGTTCCAGACATTACAAGTAGAATATATGATAGAATGAGCATAGCTACTAGGTATAGGGATCAGAGAATTGGAGAGAAATGAGATAAACCACACAAGACTTCATCAAAGATATGCGATTGGAGAGTTCAGATGAACGATGTACGTTGTAATAATGATAGAATAATGATAGGGATGTGGCATTTCGACTAGTAATGAAAGGGTTTGATTAGAAAAGTCCCATACTTCACCCCTTTTTAAGCAGAGCTCTATGAGTTGTTCAATCGGTAGAGCGACAAAATCGCTTTGCAAGGGCCAGGGTTTGATCCCTAGTCTGGATCCTAGGTAGCAATTACCTAGAGAAATTTCCCTCCTAGAATAGGGCTATGCCCATGAGGTGTGAACTTTTGATAGAAAAAAAACTACTTTAGATTTTTTTTGCCACGTCTTTTGGCGAAATGACAAAATCCTACATCTAAGTTGGAAAAACAAATTTCATATGCAAATCAAAGGTCGACATGTCCCTATTAGTGTACAAGCCCCCCCCCAAAAAGGTGAGGCAGTTATAAAAGGGAGTCTCCCAGACTTTAAAGTAGAGTATATGAATGAATAAGTATATCGGTTAAGTCAGGGGTGAAAAGGTTGGAAAGATAAACGTTGAGAGTGTATGGAAAGACAAATCATATAAACTATTCTTAAAGGAAGAGTCATGCGACAAGAAAAGTTCAAAAAAGTAGTGTCCGTTGAAATAGTGACAGAGGCTGGAAGAGGGGAAGTGTTTATTTATATAAAGGGAAAGATTTCAAGTTAAGAAAAAATCATGTATGTTGTGGTCCTTTCGAAGACGATCAGGGACACTAGTGTGTAATTGCATTAACTTCTAATGTTGTTATGGATTGAAAATTGATAGGCAACTTCACCAGATTTATTCAATCTTAGTCTAGAATGATGGTTTCAGTGAGGGGAGAAAAATAGATACTGATTCAATGATTCAAGGATTTACGATACTCAGTAGAGTTAGGAGATTGAAAAAAAAAAACTTAGATTGGCAAGATAGGTAAAAAATAAGAAAAGCTAAATTGATAATGCGAGAACAGAACGTTTTTGTACATATATGCTCAGCATGAACCTTTGAATGAAAACATATAATATATGAAGTTAGAGAGAACATAAAAGAGTTTACTGCCGAAGTATTTAAACCAAAAATTTCGGTAAAGAACTACAAATGAGGTATAGATTCTAGACAAAGAGAAGTGATATTGTTCAAAACGGAAATATTATAAAGGCAATAAATTTTGAAAATAAATGATGAAAAAAAAACCATGTATAAGAGAAAGCTTGTACTTCCCTAGTGACACCAACCAAATCACAAGAGGCTCCCAAGCTATGATTCGGAGGAATGTATAACGGATAATCTTTGTATGCCACCTCTCTGATACCTTTGATTCTAAACTATTACCTAATAATATTTGAAAGGAAAGTGTGTAGATGCATGGGGTATGGTTTAATATGGTATGTGTAAAAAGGGAAACGGAGCACCTGCTTGACATGCCTGTAAGTACTTCAAGTGCATCTGTCATTGAGGGGCAAAAGAGCAAAGGAACTGTATATTCCTTCCTAACCTAACACTCATTCATCTAACACACATACACACACCTCTACACGCACACGCACACGCACACGCACACGCACACGCACACGCACACGCCACGCACATGCATAATAAATAAATTTATAATCTATATAACTATATATACTAAAAATATCATAGTATATATAGTATATAATATATATCTATACATATATATATATATATATATAAATATATATATATATATAATAATATATATATATATAATAAATGCTCAACTGTAAAACTGTAAGAGAAGAATTTTTCTGAAATTACAAAAAGCCTATATACTTTAAGAGTGATTCTCCGGGTTATTTTGATGATTGTCTTACATTGGAATATAAAATTTTCCGGTAGTCCATTCATAATATTATTTTTTTCTTAGTAATATCCAAAGAGGAGTTAAATGTGTATATAATATGTTGATTGGATCCAGGTTGATTTTGTGATGTATGGTGTGCAGTTCTGAAGACCTGAGCGTTCATACGGTTATTTTTACTTGGTACACAGGAGGTCAAGGTTATTTCCTTGGATAAGGATGAGATCCAAGTATTTAGTTATTTACCTTATAGAACTAGGGGGTCCAAGGTTCAACATTTCTTTATAGCGAAATTATAAAGGGGAGAATCACTACCGTTTACCTGAGTGTCTTAATATTTGTGGATTTGTGAGTGCTAGGAATCAAGACTAAATAATTAGTACATAATCATTAAATTATCACGTGTATCAAATAGTTAAATATACAAATATATTATATGACTATACTTTATCTACATGTAACACAGATATATAGATAATTAGAGCTGTGTCTAAATAAAGAGATACAAATTAAATATAGAGTTGCATATAACTGTGTATATATATATATACTTTATTCTATTTATTACATATTCCCTACCCTAAAACATATAAAATATAATGGTGTATTACATATCATAATAGTGTTATACAAATTCAAATAAACTACATACTACTGTCAGTAGATATGCCTATAGAACCAATATTAATATTAATCTATGATAGATGACTAAATTTTTAATCTTATTTGCTTATATTTCATATAATAATGAGTGTTTTAGTGATTATTTCTTTATATGTTTGATATACAATCACAAAAACTCAGAAATTAACTTACACTAATTCTATCTATAATTACACTATAAACTAAAATTTTTTCATGATTTCATTATATAGGTATAATTATTTTGAGTGACTATTGATTGAACATTGTGCCAACTGACATTACAAGTGAAATCTAAGGTGTTGTATGGAAACTTAATATCATATAATATATAATATATAAGGTGACTAATATTCCACTGCCTAAGCTTATTATTATTATACTTATATCACTTAATAATTTATTTTTAATTTTGGCAATTATGGATTTGTACTTGCCTTTATAAAGATATATTAATAAAAAAAATTTGTTTTAATTTTCAATAGGGAAGTATATTAATTATATGTATAAATATATATGAATTTATGTAGTATTTTATTATTACAACTCACCTAACTTTTCTATGACTTAAGGTATTGTATATATATCACAGTATACTGATGAGATATATATATTCTCTCGGTTTATATTGACTCACACAATTTTTAGTTCTATATATATTTTTACTCTCAGGTAATATGCTATAATATAATATAGGGCATTTTTTAATGTTTATAGTGCTTTGAGTACATATAGCTGTTATGGGGTAATATGAATACATATATATAGTTAGTTAGATATATTATAATATCATTGATAATAATAATAATGTAGTTAATACTAAAGTTAATAATAAAATACAAATCAAAAGAAAGGAAACACCAGCATTAATTAATTAATATAATCTCTCACGAATAACAGTAATAATACTTTGTTATTTTTGAGTAATAATATAAAAATTAATTATAGAAAATAAAAGATATTAACACTACATACTTTAATTACACTTACCCTAAAATATCTTACTCTTATTAGAATATTGTGAAGATGCGACGGTCTTATCGTGGGTGGGATATGCGTATCAGTTGTAGAGCCACTACGCTTAACCGTCTAAAAATTAATATAACTATACCCTCAACACGAAAATGAATAAAGAGCATTATTCAATTTTTAGATCACTCTATTACTTACTATTACAAATTATATGTTTAAAAGGTCTAGAGAAAGCGCACGAGTTAGAAGTCACTATTTTAACATTTAGAATTCATTATTAGTTCTATATGCGAAACTCTCTATATATAATGTTCACATCAGTGATCTCTATACTATAGAACTCTGACAGGATTACTCTTCTTGATTGTCTATGGGCTCTCTCCTCAAGTATAAGACATATAATATATACATAATGCTTTTCTAAGATCATTTTCTGGTTGTGCTCTATGGTACTTAACGGTAAAAAAACACCAACTTTACTCACTTATTTGTGTGAGGGTCTGAGATTTTGCAGGATTCATTATTCGCAACTATAAAGACAATCAACCTTCCTTGGTAAATTTATGGCCTAGAAGACGCAATATTGTTCTTTTGTTAAATATATCTACTTACTATATAATATGTATCACAATCTGATAAATTTACTCTAATATCATATTTATATTATTGTTTTATATAATACTATTTATAATAATATATATATATAACACATTACAAGAAAATAATATCAAACTTAACTGAATAGTACTAACAACTATTTATTTTAAAGTACTTATAAGACTTGTTTAAATACTTTTTTCTACACAATTCTAAATTTATATGAATGTTCTATAATCACATAAGATTCATTGCTTATAAGCATCTAAAGGTCTCGCTTAATAGAGTTATTACAACGGTTTTAAATACAGGTAATCACAGACATTTATCTATATTTGATCACTAATTTATAATCTATATATTTGAAACTATAATAAAAATATTTCCGGATAACTTCTGAGAGGAGAGGAAGTGTAAGAGGAAGAAGCCAAGGGTAGAAGAGAGGCACTTCGGATGCGCACAAGAATAGTAAAGTAGAATGTGAGAGAGAAACGAGATGAGAGAGAGTTATTACTAAATTTACTATATTTTGTTAATACATTTTTAGTGATCGATAATTTTGAGAATTGTCTATAATAACTATCACTTATTGCGGATTGTGAAGCTCTAGGCAATTTGTTTTTTGCGAAAAGCTGGAGAAGAGGAGGAGAGAATAAAAAAATTAACGCCAATAGAGTTCTTTCGATTGCATCACATGAGGAACTAGATGCGATACTTAACAGATAAGATAGATACGTTACATTAACTCTTTTAGATCAAGATGTAGAGAGATATATAATCATAATATTAAATTCTACAAAACTATCGCTTTATCAACAATTCATTGTAACTCGTATACCAACTCATACACGTGCAATTTCTATCAAGTCTGTTATTTTGATCTAACGTAAATAATAGCGTAGATCTACGAGGAAGTTAGGTCGGTCAAATGATTTCTTACTTGCAATAGGTAGCTTTCTTCTGCTCGAGGCAGGCTCATGCTCAATATAATATATTCTAATCATACTTACAGCTAAATAATAAAAGAAAGATGACACATTTATAATTAGCATTAACAAGTTCATTTAATTCATATATATTAATTTATAATATATATAATTATATAACTATAAAATAATTATTTAATAATAAATAGTTTAATTTAGTTATTCATTCTTACAGTTCTCTTTTAACATATAATTTTGGTTTTATGGGTATCTTAAGTTTTCCTTTAAATTCAGATATTAAAGAATTTAAAATATATGAATTAATATTTTTAATCCGATAGTGCATATTAAGTTACAAGTAATGTTTATATATTAATTTTTTTTATTAAATTAATACTAAATTAAATATTAGATTCTATAGTAACAGGATATAAAAAAAAAACTTATTGTAAAAAATAAATTATAATTCACTATTAATGTATTATTGTATATATATATATATACGTCTTGAAATTTGCTCTCTATGCTTATATTTAGGAGAGGTACTAGTACCGTTACAATTTATAATTTAGATTAAAATAGGGCCTTATTCAGATATATGGCGTATGTAATGACTTATATACACTTTTATTTTGTTTAAATTATTACATAACTTCACTAACCTGAATCTGTAATATGTATTCTTTCAGATAACCTATTTTCACAAAAAATAAGAGAAATATTTTATGTTATAACTGCCAAATTTGAAGAATATCGTTCACTTCTATAATAATATACATCGTAGCTACAGTACACGAGTAAGATACCCGAGTAGTAGGAGTCGCTCATCTATGTATATATATAATTATATATATATATATATATATTATTACTTTATATAATATTATATATTAATATATATATTAATATATATAATATATATATATATTAATAATATATAAATTATATATATATATTATATAATATATATATATTAATTATATAATAATAATATATATATATAATATATAATAATATAATAATATTATATATATATATATATATTTATATTAATAATATAATATTATATTATATAATATTATATATAATATAATATAATATAGTAATTATTATATATTATTATATATATATATTATAATAAGGATCTCAGAACACTCCGTAGCGATGGGGCCCAGACCATAGGAAAATTTGGTAAAATAATCAAAAATATATATTACATAAATCTGGTGTTACACACATTCTCCAAATGCGATGTGATATATTGACAACCAACGATTTACATTTCTGGAATATTCATATAACACATCATAATCAATTAGTCAAAACCCCCCAATGGAAAATTTCATGTTTATTTCAATTGTACATGTTATATATAAAGTTAAATACTTTAGGCATTGTTAGTTTGAAAGGTAAAAAAATATAAAGAAGTTAGGGTAATTACACTATATTAAAAATAACTTAAATGTGAAGATTGTGAACCAAGTTCGTCGCTCTAATGGTATTATTCGGAGTACCTATACGCTGGCACAGCGACCTCTAGAGTATAATAATGACATGAACTTAGCAGTATATCTATCACATATTATCAAGTAGGTAGATTAAACTATATTTCTATGTATGGCATTTCCTTATATAGTATTTTGACTATCTCAATATTCACTTATGTAATTAGTCTTATTATTCAATACTTTCGATATATGAGATGATAGGATGAGTAAGACTGAAAGGTTATTTATTACTTAGTTTTTTCTAATTTAATAATAATAATAATTTTCCAAGTTAGTATTATTCACCACCTAATTGAGTAAGGGAATATTTCATATGTCTTCACTGTGTCAAGTAGACAAATACTTAATATATTGTTTATTTTATATCTTGATGTAAAATTCCGTTATATGATTAGCAGTTATATTATTATACACTACTCATTTTTGTACTAATATATCACATTAGTATGATATTATCTCAGAGAGTAATATGGAGTATTTATTCTTTTTAGGCAGCTCAATTGCTTGACTATTTTATCTTATTTTACTTGTGATACTGAAGGTTCTTTGTATAGTCACAATTGCATAAAGACGAGGCGTATCGTTACAGAGTAGCAGGTGAACATCGCTGTAATATTACATCTTGCTCTATCCTCGTTCCTCAACCTGTACACAATCTCCTCCATTCCAGTCTATCTCTCGCTAACACTACTTCTTCACCCTCATACCTCTCTCCTCCAACATTTCATATTATTCCTCCTCCACCTTCTCTTCCTCCCCCTTACTCTCCTTCCTATCCCCTCCGCCTCAAAAACTCTCCTAACCACCCTGCTCCTCCTTCTCGATCCAGATGTCCAAACCATCCTAACATTCCTACTCCGCTCTTTCTCACCAACCATTCCTTCCAATCACATCATCTTCTTTACCCTATTCCTAAATCCTCTCTCTTTACTAACCCCACAAACCGCTCTCAACCCTTTTCATCTCAAACACTTTCCAGCTTCTTTTGGACCTAGCATTCAACCCCCATGTTTCACACCCATATAGTACCGCTGGAACACAAATTTTTTTTCAAACATACTTATCTTGAGTTTAAGTGATAAATCCCCCCCCTTTCCATAATCCCTCAAACCCCTCAATGCTTCTCTTCCTTCTCCTACTTATAAATCTATCTCTTCCTTCATCCTCCTTCTTCCTATCCAACCCTAAATATCTGAAAACCTTACTTTCTTCAGTACTATACCTCCTACTCTAATCTCTAATCCATCCCTCATCTGTTTCCTCCTCCTCAAAACACTAACACTTTACTCTTACCGGATTTATCTTAAGACCTTTTGTCCACACACTCTCAAACTCCTTCACCATACTACAACCCTCTGAATCCTTCGCCACCAAGGTAGTATATCCGCAAAATAGTATCATGTTCACACTCCCCATCTATCACCCCTATCCATCAATTTCACCCCTCTCCCCTCCCTCATCATTCCTCAGCAACACTCTCCATAATAAATTGAAAAGCCACGGCGACATTAAACACATCCTTGTCTCAACCCTCTCTCCAACTCCAACATCTCACTCTCCCCTCCTAATACTCTCACAAACATTTGCTATTTCCATAAAAGGCCCTAATACCTTTACCTAATTTACCCCCTACTCCATGTTCCTCCAGCAACCTTCACCAATATATTCACCCTCTTCATCTCCTGCCGCTTCTTCCAGATCTAAAACACCCATACACCTTCCCTTTCTTTTCTAAACCTTGAGATAGTCTTTCATTTGAATACTTATATTAAATATTCCCTTCCCATCCATCCTCCTTGTTCCTCCCCCATTCTCCTCTTCCGTTAAATCTCTCACCCTCTCATTTAGTTTCTCACATACACTTTCCCTACTACACTCAAAGACAAATACCTCTATAATGCCCACACTTCCATACTATCCCCTTTCCCTTTATAACAGGGGAACGCAAACACCATCCTCCAATTCCTAGGAACCTCCTTCCTTTTCCTCACATAAATTAATATACACCTGTACAGCCATTCCTCCAACCCTCTGCTCCCATCTGTAAACATTCATACTCACACCAAATCTAGACCTGTGGACTGTTCCTTTTTTCCCTTTTAGTTAACGCCTAATAATTTTCCATTTGTATTATCCATATCTCTCCTTCCCGTCCCTCTTCACCTCCCATTCTCACCTCTTGAAAAACCTCTCACTCTTCCCACCAATTTTCTATTAATATCCTTAAATATTCCCCCCATCTTTTCCTCACCCCAACTTCCCCTCCTATCCATTCCCATCCCCTCCCTTAACCCTCTTCCCCTCTCTCTCCCTCTTCCTTTCTTTTTTTATTTACTTCATTTCTATTGTTATTGTTAGCTGCCCTGTTTCAAAATTTTCTGTCACTTTTCTACACCATTCTTTATTTGCAATTTCTCTTCGCCCTCTCCACAGCCCTCTTTGCTTCCACTCCACTCTAACCCTCTATATTCCTCCCAGCTTTCCCTTCTCCTAATCCCCAACCATTTCACATAGACCTCTTTTTTCTTTTTCAACCAAATCTTCACCATCTCAATTCCACATTCACTTCTTTCTTCTACTTGGCTCCCCACCTTTTTTACTCGCATACCCTTCTGGCTTCTTCACAAATTGTTCTTTAAATCTCTTCTACTCCTCCTCCACATCCCTAATTCCTCCCTCTCACGGCCCTCCACCTATCCTCCATACCCCTCCTAAACTCGCTTTTACACAATGTCTCATCTAAATTTTCCACCTTTATGGATTCTATTTTCCTCTTTTTTTTCTCTTTCTCATTATCTCCGTTACCTCTCCCCTACCCTTAACCTAGGCAACCACCAAATAGTGATCAGAATATATATATATTAGATATATATATATATACTATAAATATATATAAATATATATATATATATATATTATTATATATATATATATATATAATATATATATATATATATATATATATATATATATATATATATATATATATATATATATATATATATATATATTCGAATCCGTTTAATACCATCTATCTAACTCTCATCCTAACCATTTGCTTCTGTCTGAGACCCAGATATCTAAGGAATCATTCCCTAACTCTTTTAGTACATATAACTATTTTCCGTCTGAAGGGTAGAATTTATCCCTACATAAACATTAACACCCTCGTATCATACTTTGCAAACCTTGAATCTCATAACTTTGTTGTTTTTTGGCTTAAAATCTGTCTTTCTACTACGATAATAATCTTATGCTACTGCTACTTTTCCCTCATTGGAGGATATTTTTCTTGTTTTTCTCTCTTTTTTTTTGAGTGTCTCACTACATCTCACGAGACTGTTACATCATCTCATCAAAGTACTGAATTAAAAAGGATTATCCTCTCATACTGATCAAGGGGGAGAAGTCCAATCATTTAGCATTCTCAACGATCTTCACCAACTGATTAATGAACCTACACATATTTTTATCTAAATTGCCTCAACCACTTTTTGACATGCTCGACCTAGGCTTCCCCACTAGTCCTTTTCTCTATAATTTCGCCAATTCCGCCAATTCCGCTCCTACTAGTAAATCTGACTACAACATTATATCTCTTAATTTTATTGCTTTTTCTCCAAGCTATATCCTGCCCTATACCAATTATCTGGCTCTTCAATCAGGCTCATTATGGGCTTTGCATCACTTCTACACTAACTATCTATGGAGTGACTGCTTTGACTCTGAAGACGCTTCGGTTAATACAGATAAGGTGGAGGCTGTAATCGCTGATAGGATGTGCAAGTTGATTTCTACTTTGTCTAAATCTTTCTCTCCTCAAAAACCATGGTTCAATTGTGCTTGTTCTGGCTTCATTTAGGTTAGAGACTACGTATCAAGATTAGAAAAATTTTCGTACTTCTATCACTATCGATAATTTTTTTTTAACTCGAGATTATTGCATGGATATTATTTGACAAGCAAATCGGACTTTCATCACTAAACGAAAAATGCGCTGACCTTCTTTGTTCTTCTACTGATAAATCCTTCTGGCCTCTTGCCAAAAATATTTCTAACAACTTCTGTAAATCTGCCTTCCCTTCTCTTATTCGCAATGATGGTTCTATTGCTAATATTCCAACTAAAAAGGATTAATCTCCTGTTTTCCTCTAATTCAACTCTGAAAGATAATACAGGACGATTATGACAATTCTCCTCCTACCCCTTCTTCTCTCAGGTGTCCAAAGAATTTTTCTGCAATTACATTTGAACAGGTTCATGAGTTCTTAAATCTATGAAAATTAGGAAAGCAAGCAGTCCGGATAGCATTCCTCCTCGAAGTTTGAAGGATTGTGCTTCTTAACTGGCGCCGTCCTTCGTTTAATTATCCTCTTTGTATTTCAACAGTAACACATTTCCTCAGGGCTGGAATCTATTCCGAAGAAAGAAAGCCTTTTTGATTCTTATAACTATTGTCTTAAAGCTCTCACTTGTATTCTTGGATCATCTGAAATCCCATTCCCTTCTTTCCGATTATCATTTTGGTTTTCAGAGATCGAAGTCTGCTGATGATATACTTTCTTGTCTAACAGAGGTCTTCTGCTCTTAGGGACTGTGTTTTAGGGTTTGTGTGGTGGCGCTCAATATTTCCAAGGCACATGACCTGGTATGGCAAGAGTAAATGCTCTCCAGCCTCCCCTCCCTTGAGTTCCCTTCTTCTTTTTGCTTAGTTTCTTCAAGATTTCTTTTAAATCGTTCTATATCGACTGTAGTTGATGGGGCGACTTTATTCCACCTCTTTCAATGGTGGCGTTCCTTAGGATTATTCTGTCTTATCTCATACTTAATCCTACTTTTCATTAACGATCTTCCCTGCTGCTCATCTAACTTTGTCGATTCATATGCCGACGACACGACACTCTATTCTTCTTCTCATTTCAATTCTGCTCCTTCTTTTGCATCTAGAGTTACTTTTCGTCTTAATTTTTCCGATTCTATTCCTGCTGATCTGAACAAAATTTATCAGTGGGATCGCCTGAACCTTGTGAAGTTCAACTCTTTAAAAACTCAAATTATATAAATCTCCCTTTCAAAGAAATCATCTAACAATCCTATCTCTTTGGAAGGTTCTCTCGTTTCTTCTGTTGACACTACAAACATCCTTTACTTCACCATAAGCAAAAAATGACAATGTCTTGGATATCTCTTATCACAACTGTTGATACTGCTTTCTCAGGGGAGCTGGGAGTTCTTAAAAATCCTACAATCATTCATCTTTTCCACATGACCAAACCATCTCAATGTACTCTCGTTTATTCTCTCATTTGCTCCTTTCTTCACACCAAACAACTCCCTAATGCGTTGATTCCTCATTTTATCAATTCTTCTCACACATAACACAGCCCTAAGATTGGCCATCCGAAGACTTTGTACCTTAGATCTATACCTCTTATTCCAGACCAAAGTTTCACTACTATTCATTAACACAGGTAACAACATATCATCATGCAAAACCCTAGCACACTTAAGACTTAGTCCCTTTACATCTACCAAGGATTTAATTGCACCAGTCATCTTCCTACCATTTACAAAGTTCCTACTACACTCTGCATCATCCGTTCGTTTCCTTTTCATCCAACATATATCCTAAATATTTTAGCTCAGATACTTGCTCCAGTTGTTCACCATCTAACATGGCTTCAACCCGCGGACTCTCCTCACTTACTACCATAACCTTACTCTTATCTACATTGCTTTAAAATTTCTAATTTACACACCCTGCCAAACCCATCTACCAAATCCTCTCAAAACTCTTCTTCATATTCACCACACACAAACCAATCATTCCGCATACAATAAGCAGGGCACCCTCCACTCTCTTCCATTCTCCATCATTCTAATACATTCCCTTGCCACTTCCATCTCTAATTCTTTCATAAACCCCATCCATATACAAATTAAATGACCAAGGAGACATAACACATCCTTGCCTCACTCCGTATTAATATATTAAACCAATCACTTTCGACTCCATTTCTTCTTACACACGCTTCACTATCGTCGTAGATAGTTTTAATTTTATTCAGAAGCCTACCACCAACACCGTATATTACTAACACCTGCACAGAGCTTCCCTATTAATCCTGTCATAAGCATGGTGCAAGTCCATAAAACCTAGTTACAGTTTCTTCATCTTTTCTCTCATTTTCTCAATCATTTGCTTCAATGTAAAAATTTGATCCACACATCCTCTACCACTTCTAAACGCACCTTGTTCTTCGCCAATCAGTCCTTCAGTCACTCAACGTGCTCTTTCAACCAAAATACCAACATAAATCTTCCCTACA